>JAQFJA010000001.1:26204404-26219501 GCA_029874485.1 Naso brachycentron
CTAAACCCAACAAGAATTTCAGAGTGGTCCTGTTATTTTTTGTCACATATTGTTTACATTTAAGTTAGGGCTGTGTGACAATATCAAGATATTATCGTTATGGATACATATTCTCTCAGATTGTGGATGTCTTTATATTTGGAAATAAAATAAATTGTGTTTTTTCCTGATTTTAAAGGCTGAATTACTGCTGAATAAAAGTGATGCAATTTTCTCAACTTATCAGACAGTTCTGCTTGTTTTGATACTTTCCTTTACCCACATAGTTATTAAGTCTGCATTACTAATGATTATTGATCAAAAATGAGGTTGTGTTAATATTGTGTGTGTATAATACATTAATAAGAGTTCAAATTTTTGAAAGTATCAGTAGTCATCCCTACAGTGTTGTCATATCAAAAAGGGAATTTGGTTGTTTGAATCTCTCTGTTCTGGCATCAGTAAAGTGCTTTTGAGGAGATTAAAAAATATTGACAAACATTTCATGTATGGAGAAAAATCTCGAAAAAACTTTCAGGACATATTTTCCAGCCCTTAACAGACTCGTTTAAATCCCAGCGTAAAATCCCACTAAGGAAGAGCTAATCCAGAACTCAGCATCACTTGTATAAATTTCCAAACTTTTCTGTATGTTGTGGACATGATTCAGTTCTTTTTAAAGCAGCAAAAAACAAACATCTCATATATTCATTATAGTGTTTTTTTCCTCTTCATAGAATCATTCCACTTGAGAATATTTCAGAAAGTTCCTATGGCAAACATTTGCTGGTTTCTGTGCCTCAAATGTGACATTTTGCTCTTATTCTCTCTTTATTGTCATTGTAAATATTTTAGTTTGAAAAATGGCAATGTAATGTGGGTTTTGGACTTTTGGTTGTAAAAAAAAATAACAATTTGAGCCACAGGAACCTGTGAGTGGGCATTTTGCACTGTGTTCAAAAACAGACTCAACATTAAGCTTTCAGAATGATACCGTTCGGGGAAACAATTGAGACAATTTTTGCCGCTCAAGTTTCAATCAATATTCCAGTTCTTGGTTGAAAAATCTGAAATAAATCCAAGAGATTTGACAAGTAATCACTGGCATCACAACATCAAAATACTCATCAGAAGCATGTTGAGATATTTCTGTACTGAAATTTAGCTGCTTGTTGCTTCTCAGGTGGATTCTGGCTCGGTGTGGACCAGGAAGGCGTGGCAGGGTCCCTCTCCTGGACAGGTGTCTTTTTTGGGGTGCTGGCCAGCGCTTGTGTCTCTCTGAATGCCATTTACACAAAGAAGGTGATGCCAGCAGTGGAGGGAAACATCTGGAAACTGTCCTACTACAACAACATTAACGCCTGCATCCTCTTCATCCCGCTCATTCTTGTGTTCGGAGAACTCGGCCGCGTCACCAGCTTCAGCCGCCTCACTGACCTCAGGTTTTGGGGTATGATGACTCTCGGAGGAGTGTTTGGTTTCGCCATTGGCTACGTCACAGGTCTCCAGATCAAGTTTACCAGTCCTCTCACGCATAATGTCTCAGGGACAGCGAAGGCCTGTGCTCAGACTGTCATTGCGGTGGTGTACAACTCCTCCAGTAAAAGTTTGCTTTGGTGGACCAGTAACGCGATGGTTCTCGGTGGCTCGTCAGCCTACACTTGGGTCAGAAGTCTCGAAATGAAGAAGACTCCCTACAAAGACCCGCAGGACCCAGCCAAGGAAAAACTGCTCTCCGAAGAGAAAGAAAACATGGGAGTTTGAGCTCTAACAAAGCTGTAAAACCTCCAGCTTTTATGTGTGAGAATGTGAAATAATGCTTCAATCATGATGTTTAAAAATTAGGGATTGAAGTGACACATGTATTCAATGGTTGGGTTTGATAGCCTTGTGGTTTTAAACAACTTAAAGCTGAAAGGATTTTTTTAAATATAATTTGATGCTTTTAATGTTACATGTGGGGCCTTTTTTTTTACAACTGATTTATAGAAATTAAATTGAGTGACAGATGTAATAATATTTCTTTTACGGTTCAGTCTACAAGTGAAGGAAAGGAACAAATTTTGTTTGTTCTTTAAATTAAGGGTATATGTTCTTAGAATTAGGGTATCATAGAATAGTAGAAACTTTTTTAACAGCTACATGCCTTTTTTATGAATTTATGTCATTTCTTCTTACAGTTTCAATGGTCTGGCTAGGAACACGTTTACTCTCTCAAATGTGCACAAAGCCAAGACAACCGGATCTGTAATATCCTGCAGTTTATTGAGGAAACAACAGGCACGATAATCTGAACCTTGTGTCAGCAGGACAAACATCCAACAGGTTTTTATCTCTTCGGGAAACACTTCTTCAGAATTTTAAACTGTTGCTGTCATAAACTTGTACATTATTTGCTAAAAAGTTTTTGAGCCGAGTCAAATGTGGAAGGTTCTCTATATGAGATTTGAGCCACTAGATGTCACACTAGAGCCCCAACGCTCAAGCTAAGACATAGCCTATAGATGCGTCGACCACACCTTCCTCCTCCGTTTGCTCAGTTTGTTAGATCTGTCTTTACGCCACATTTGTTTGGTTTTTTTGCACTGAATCAAACAACACTAGCATGGTGCTGTATCTGTAATTTTAAGATTGCATAAATATAGTGATATGAGAACTCAGTGACCTAAATCCATGTCATGTAGTCATTAGCTTGTTAGCTACATAAAACACCAAGAAAAACATGCTTGGTTACTTAGCAAAAAGTTGTCTGCTGCTTTAATAATGTCTGGAATTTCATATATGGAACCTTCAAAGACGGTGTGCAATTTAACTGTCCTATTTCCTGTTAAAGGGGTAATTTCACTCGCACTGGTCATTTGTATTTGTAAGTATAATATTTTGACAATGTTGTCAAATAAAATCTGTATAGTTTATATACATCTTTTGTGTCAATTTACGGTCTCTAACAGCAGTTTAAAACTAGTTTGATAATCAGTTAATCATTGATGTTGTTTTTCAAGCAAAAATGTCAAACATCTGCTCTTCCAGCCTTCTCAAAAGTGAGCATTTGCTGCTTTTCTTTGTCATGAATGATTTTAAATGAAAAATCTTTGGATATTGGACTGTTTAAATGAAAAAGAAGCAATTTAATAACATTACTGTGGGAAATTGTGATGAGCATTTTGTTTTCACTTTTTTTTTTTTCAACATTTTATAGACTAAACCAACTGTGAACATCACAGCTGCAGAGCTATTTTTGTTATTTCATTGTGGTTTCATCACAGTCCATTAAAGAGACACAAGGAGATTCAGGATGTGTTGCTACCTTTACTGATAAATGAACAGACAAAAAGTTACTTTCTTACTAGAATGATAAAAATGAACAAAATGTGTCAAACTTAATAGTATATCATCATCAAATGTAATAAAACCCCTCAATTATTAGATTGTTTATATTTTTTGTTATTACATAAATAATATTCTCCACTATTTTTTTAGATTTCCATCTTAACTGTTATTTTAAACTGAGCATGAAGGTAAATTTTTTGACCTTGCAGTTGGACAAACATTTTTGGCACCTAAATGAGAGATGGTAAAATGCAACAGTGGTATAAAATGTATATATATAAATGTGTATAAAAAAAACTGTGTAATGAAAAAAAAACAAAAGCTCAGCTACTTTTTTGTAGCTGTTCAGTAAGGGTGGGGGAAAAAATCCATGTGTCGCGATATTTTGTGTGATGATATTGCATTGATTCATAGATACCAAGTATTGATTATTTTATCAAATAAATTCTTAATAAATGTTTCAAATACAAACTTACCTTTTTGTGTAATAGAATTAAAAAAATCAGTTGACATCTGAGTCCACTAGATGGTGATAAGTGCTCACTGGTGAGGTAAAAAAAAAATGCAATTAAAAATTATTAAAGGGAGATGAATAGACCTAAAAATATATCATATTGGATTTAACCAGAGGTGGAAAGTAACTAATTACATTTACTTATGTTACCCCAATTGAGTAGTTTTTTTTGTGTACTCGTACTTTTTTAAGTAGGTTTTAAAATCTGTAATTTTACTTTTACTTAAGTAGGTTTTGTTTGAAATACTGTACTTCACTACATTTTAAATCACATCCCTTACTGAGTGGGGGGGGGGGAAGCTGAATTAATAAGTTTTTCAAACTTTTCTATGATTGGCTCTGGCTGAATAACTGCAGCACCAGAAGGTGAACAACAGTCAGTCACACACTCCCAGACAGCAAAGGGGCATTTTTGCACAGACATGGAGCGGGATGAAGATCCAACCCCCCGCCACCCCCAAAGAAGTATCTGAGTTAGTACATTTTAATTGAGCTATTTTTGTTTTTACTTTTACTTGAGTGCATTTTTACACCAGTAATTCTACTTCTTCTTAAGTTAAATGTTATCAAGCTAACAGTACTTATAGTTAAGTAGATTTTTGTTGTACTTTTTCCACCCATGGATTTAACAGATGATACTGACAGAGTTTTAATTTGGGAAAATGATTTGCACTTCAAAAACGTGAAAAAAAAATTGCAATATATGAATTCTCAATATCCAACATATTGCAATATCGTGATAATATCATATCGTGGGGAGCGCGACTGATCAGTGTGTCTTAGCTTTACGTGAATCCTGGCTGCAGACATGGCAGCTTTGTGCCTTTTGGCACAGCTGCTAAGCTTAATATCTATCCATTTATCTTCTTAATTTTTGCTTTTTCTGGGGCTCATTAATGTTGATAAGATGCGTTTCAGTGAGGGGTCCCCTCTGTGTGCCACTATCACCATGGGACAGTACAGTGAGGATAGCACCATTGTTACTGTCGACACTGGATAAAGGTGATGAAGGTCAGTAAATGCTGGAGCAGGGCTTGATAAGAGTCTCTGGGCTCCAGACGGCATATTTCTCTGAGAAACAGGAGGCTAAAAATAGCTGACAGAGCACCATGGGTAATTACACGAACCAAAAAACACTGGTCTCTGATGTCAAGAACTCATTTCAACAGTGAAGTTGGCCTTGTGACACCAATGAAAGTTTTATAACTGTGTCACAATGTGAAATACATAATCCCCCTCCCCTAATCTTTCCCTCTCATGTCTGGTTGGGTCAGGTTCAACATGACAGGACGAGGCAATCTTCAAAAATGATTGACAGTTCAAAGGCTGCAAGAGTCCAAACAGTCGCTCGTGTTTCTTCATATGTGTCAGCTCAAAGCGGTGGTCAAAATGTGGCTGTCACTGGATGTCATTGTGAGCGTTAATTACTACTGGGACATTTTCAGATCAAAATCATAGCTACAGTATCTTTTTGCTGTATGTGGAAACATCAGTTACATACTTCAGGCTTAAAAAAAGATTTATTTTGACTTGTGGACTCATGTTTGCCTTAGTTTTTAGCAAAGATATCCAGTGTATTTTCTTACATGCACAATAAAAACAGTTTTTAAAGTTATTTCAGATTTATTCCCTATTGAATACTAATATCCTCTGTAAGTGTGAGTGCCTATGCCCTTCATTTTTTTGACACCTCTGTAATTTTCACGTATTTTCCCAAAGTCCTTCTGCGTTTTTGCTCTCAGACTTGCTGCCCTTTTTGAAAGTAAAGGCACACCCGTAAAGACGAGACATACATCTGGCAAGGTCGATCAGATTATTAAATAGGAACTGTTGGAAAAAACCAAGAGACTAAAATAATGAACCTTTGTTGTTTCATACCTGCAAGACTCAGGGAAATCTTTGCTATATTAGCAAACTAAGGTTATATTTTATCAAGGCTTCACTTATTATGGATAATCTGCCCTCTAGTAGTCAAAAATCTACAAATGCATCTTTGAAAGAAAGGTCTAACAAGCCCTTTGGTTGTTGCTCCAATCCTCAGATGCATCAACAAGATCACTTAAGATTTACCAGCGATGCATCCACAAAGCATCAACTTTTCGTGAGATAATAAAACCGCTCTGTTTGTGACAGTTCTTGCAGGTTATCCTGTAGGTTAATGGTTTATTTAGCAGAAGAGTTAGGAGAAATGTCTTCATGAAGAAACAAATGACCCTTCATGTTTAAACAATTGTATTTAAATCTCCAGATTTCCAGGTTCATGGTTTTCATATACATGTACATGAACAATAGAAAATAAGAAAAAAAGAGGAGGGCATGCTTGCAGTGGACATCTCTGTAATAATCGAGTCAAAAGTTTCTCAGTCATCTTTCAAAAATCTTCATTTTTCAATCTACCCTATTCTTTAGAAATGTCAGATCAGGATATTATGATCAAAAGCAAGAGACAAATCTAACAACAGTCAAAGTCACGTAGCATTATCAATCACACTTCACCCTGATGTAATGGAGAATATGAGAGCAGATATGAAGACATGGGAACTTCAAAGTAAAAGCTTAGGTAATGGAAAGGCAACCTTGGCCATGAATTGAGTCGTGGCTATCCCGTCGGCCTCGCTGCTCCAGGCATATCTGTGGAGACTGACATCATAAACATTTCACAGGGAGGACATCTGTTATCTGTCCTCCAAGAAGTTGTGAAATTGTCATGTCTGGCATGACAGCTGGTGTATGACGAAGTGTGAGTAAACACTTTTGCCTTGATGCACCTGCAGATGTGTATTTTTATCAAGTGGCTTAAGTATTTGGAGAAAGACATGAATCATTTTTTTCATGTCTAACTTGCAGCTTTGGATTTCATATGCTTTTGTTCTTTCCTCGAAACCTTTCTAAGTAAACTGACAGATGGAAATGTTTTTTTTTCCTCTGAACTTTATTCATCACTCTCCACTGTTTTCCTCATTACCACTTCTTTGTTCCCTCAAATGCACTTTCCACTCCCTTGGCCAACAATTTTCCCCCTCAGCAGCTCAGAGAAACAGGAACTGGTTGCGGACCTACAGTGGCACTGATTTGAGCTGAACAATGCAAATACAGGTTTTCACTGATGAAAACATCATGTGAGGAATGGGTTAAGGCTCTCAGTCCATTATGCTGAGATGGGAGAATTCATCACTCATAGTTACGTCATATTTTTGAGCAGAAAGGAGGATCTGCGATTACACAAAGCTGGTGCGACTTTCTTGGAACTTCTTTGGAGGTTTTCTGCTGGGAGCTTGGCTGCCAACATGCTCGCTTTCCTCACGAGGAGAGTGCCCATGCCCACTCTTCTGGACCCCAAACTCTACTACCTCCTCCTAAATCTCTGTTTTTGTGCAGCAGCATGGCCACGTGGTAAGTCAAAGGCATTTGTTGCAGTTTTGATTGACTGTGTTTCTCACTGTACATAATACTGGAGAGTTTCTTTATTACATGCTCCCCATTTTTTAGAAAATGTTATCAACTTTGAACAAAAAAATGAGCCTGTTGATTTACTTCTGACTAACTGTTAAGTTATTTGGTGATGATGAGTCATCTCTGCTGCTGGGACTTGTCTCAATTCATGTTGCAGACCCTTTTGTGCCTCACTGAATAAGAAAAACACATAACTTTCCCTGCAGTGGCTTGCATAGAGCCATTTCTGTTGCCAATTACTGTAGATATTGGACATGGAAGTGAGATTTCAGTATCTCTGAGGCTTTTATTTGATTAGGCACAGGCATCAATAACTATTGATGCATAGAATTAAACCAGTGATGATGATAATTGGCTGTAGCTCCATCCTCTGTCCACTGATCTATTGAACCAAGACTGTGTTTGAGGGAACAGTGACAAAATTCAGCACACAAATTCATGTACACACCCATCCAAAATGAAATCTTTAAAAAAAAGGCTGCTGACTTGATGTTGGGGATGGGATGTATTTCAGCTTTTCCCCGCATCTCCAGTTGTTTAACGTGGTGCATCACTGTGAGTTAAAGCTCACAAGGTAAACAAACCATGGCAGCTTAATGTCACACATTTGGCTCACAAACAGTTTACAGTCCAGCTTGAGCTTGATAGCATCATCTGCCAGGACAGATTTCAAACCTCAGCAGTTTGTCCAGCCATCATGAAATGTTATATGCTTGTTTTTACAAGAAAGTCTGATACGCATCAGCAGGTAACAAGAAAATAAAAGGGCATACATCTCTGCTCTGTTTGCTACATTTCTATTTCTATTGCTATAATCTTTCACATTTTGTCAATGTTCTTCGAGCCTTAGAAAATATATATAAGTATTATAATTACATACGTGATGCCAAAGCCCATTGTTTTGGTTGCACACGTCTGACAGGAGACAACTGCCCGAGCTCTAAGTGGAGCGTCATGTGTCGTCCATGTTGTGAGTATCAGCTGATCCAGTGTAGGTGTCCCTCAAAAGGGTCGAAGGTGGGCTATAGTGTTCCCTGCTGCCGCAATGAGCTGGATCAGTGTGACCCCTGTATCATTCACCCAGGTATGCGCTCGTCCTTCCTTTCAGATATTATTTAACATGGAATAATCTGAGTGCTTTTTTGTCCCACTGCTCAAGCTATGTACAAAATTCTACTACTATTTTTTCCAAACAAGCAGCTGCTCCTCTCTCTGATGTAAAATATTTTCTAATGATCAGGGTTCCCAAAAACCTATCAAGAAATGTTCTGGAAATCCCAAATCATTATGGTGTTGTATTAGTCAATGATTAAGAGTTACAAATTATGTTTGAGACATTTTGGATTCAAGCTATTTCTGCTATTGTCCTCGCCAGGCTGCAGTCTGTTTGAGAACTGCAAAACCTGCCACAACGGAACATGGAAAGCCAATGATGACTTCTTTGTCAATGGAAAGTTTTGTACGGAGTGTCGCCAAGGCTGGAGCGGTGGGGACTGTAAAAGTGAGTTAGACTGCTGTAAAGCAGCTCTTATCTCTGCACATCATTAGCTGGATATTCTAAATCTCATTGGATCAAACTGTGCACAAGTTTTCAGTGAGAAAGAATTAGGCAGCCTCACTCCAGCATGCTGATGTGTTTTTCCTTTTTCTTGTCTTTTTAGTTACATTTCCCAGTTTAGTTTTATCTGGCTAGTCACCATGGATTGTACAACCTTTGCAGCATTTGAAAGCCTTTCTAGGAATATATATTTTTCAGTAGTTACAAGCTTATTGTAAGTTAGTGAAATTCAGTATTTTACCTACAGTTTAACCTTTTTTAGTATGTATGCTTATGAGGTAATAAACCCTTTGAGGAACACGATTTGGAGCTATAATCTTCATCAGTACTGTGGTCCAAACAGTCTTCAGATTCCTGCATCCAATCTTGTAATACATCATGAGGACACTTGGTGGCGACCAAGCATTTTTCTAAGGTTTCAGCCAAGCTACAACTACAGTCACCTGCTAATAATTTAGTTGCTGTTAATGTTGACTTAACACTGTAAAATTTCAGATATATGACAATGTTTTTTCTTGTTTTTTAAATTTTTAAATTTTTATTTTTTTTATTTTTTTGAAGAGATATAATAAATATTGTGCTCTGGCAGCCACAATACCTGAATAATATAGGTCAAACCTGTTCTGGCAAAGCCCACATTGATATTATGCTATTAACAGAGGAAGGCAAACAAGTATGCCTGCATGCCACTCCTGTTTCCCAGGCATTATATTTTTCCATCCTTTGTCTTTGGCTCAGGGGAAATTTCCACTTGGATGCCATTCTTTCATATACTGTCAGTCTGACATACACAAGGGAAGGCATGGAGCCATTTGCAACTTCTGTTATTTTGCTCAACTTGTTTAAAGTCTGTAGGTCCAGGCACCAAGCATTCAAGTTAAAATACAATTTTAATAATACTTTGCATTCGCTAATAGTACAAATAACATTCTAAAATATTTTAAAAGCCTAAAAGGAGTAGCCACTGAACACCAATTCAAACTCAAGCTTAATTCCTCACCCTGGTCCCTTTTACTGACAGAAGTCAATTTGTAGAATTTTCAATAACTTCTCTGACTGTTTTAGTCCTCTAAAGAATGAACATGCCTGTGTGAATAATCACATTTATTGAAGTGCCTGGTTGGATCCAGTAGTCTCATATTTTTTGGAAAATTATCTGCCCTCTTGCACCACATGTTACATTACTGGTCCTGCTTACAACAGTAGAAATGTTCAGTGCTTCTGTGAAAATCACGCATCTGATTTGAATGTGAATTTACTGAGTGAAAGTAATCACAGTTTTGTTGTGGGCAGCATGTGGAGGCGTCATACAGCGGGCTCAGGGTCACATCGCCCTGGAGAGTTACCCAACAAACGCCCGATGTGAATGGACGGTGCAGGTGGGGAGGGGCAGCAGCATCGAGCTGAGGTGGGTCACTTTTTTCAAAGCACGAAACAAACATGCAAAATACCTGAAACAGAAAAAAAGGGTCTATTTTTATTTGCAAAAGCATCAAAAGTAATAAAGGTATTACAGTGACTTCAGGTGATAAACAGTGAGAAAAGCAATCTGAAGATTTTACCGTCTGTGTTAGGGTTTATGGAAGAGATGAAATGAGATGCAATTTATATGAGACTAGAGTCAGTCAAGGTTTGCAAAGTTTACACACAAGCTGCTTCTTTATGTTTGAGTGTAAAAAGAAGCTTCTCTGTGGCAGAGGAATACAAACAGTGTCTCCCAAAACACAGCTGATGAGTGACTGATGAGTGTCATCTGGTACAAGGAGACCCGTTAACACAAATCCTGGTTCTTTAAACAGGCCAAGCTTAAAGGTATTTTTCATTTTGTGCACTGTACACAAATTTTGCCTCAGTTTGCAATGGGCCACTTAAGAAACCAACCCAGTATCACTCTGTTAGCTGATGTTGAGGCAAACTGTTGTAAAAAGGTTTTAAAACTACTTGTTTAAGAAACAATTTTGGGTTGACGTTTAGTTAAAATGTAACAGTTCCACCTCAGAAAAACTGCCTATATACTGACATAGAAGTAGAAGTGGCAGATTCTGAAAGAATGAAATGTGCAGAAAGTAACCAAATGTGAAAAACACGATGAAAAATTGAAGATGCAAATTAAAGATCCATCATTAGCACATCTGGCACATTTCTGCTGATGTTAAAATGAAAGATTAAAAGCATGAGCTGCATATTTGTACTTGTTTATGCAAATCTGCACCCAGAAGAAAGATGTTATGTCTTTAGAATTAGACTAAAAATCATTCAAACACAACTTCACTTTGTCTGGGCTGCAGGTTTTCCCAGCTCAGTCTGGAGTCTGACCACAACTGTCGTTATGACTACGTTGAGGTGCGTGATGGCTACAGTCTGAGCTCCCCAGTGATTGGCCGATTTTGTGGGGATCGACTGCCTCTGCCGATAAAAAGCTCTGGGAACATCTTGCACATCCTGTTCACCTCAGACGGCTACAACAACTTTGATGGCTTTGTTCTTACATTTCAGGAAAGTTCAGGCAGGTACAACCAATGCAGGTAATGTGATTAAGTACATTCAGTTTAGAATGCCAAGCAAATAAAAAATAACAGAAACACTCAACAATATGATGCTATCTGATACAGTTTTATGTTGTTTCTCTTTGCAAAGCCTAAGAACATAGAGTCACTGATGGGCTACATTACATTATAATATGTATGATGTTCCTGCTGTTTTGCCCACATGCTCAGCAGGTGCATGGTGGAATCCAAAGAAAAAAGATGAAGAATGTATCAATCTGATTTATTCTTATTCATGACATATAGGTACTTATTTCAAATGCATTTATCATTCATATATGCTGTCTGTCCATGCATGCAGCACCCCTCGTTTGCATTCTCCATATTTGCTCTGGGCCTTTTTTTTGTTTCATTCTGCTGTATTTGTGAAGGCTACAGGGCAGCGATGTGAGATGGAAAGTCAGCAACACAGATTTATCATACTCATTCCTTTCTTTTTGCCCTCTTTGAAGCAAATTATGCATTTAACTCGCATCCCATTTATCCAGTATTTTCCTTCCTGAGAGCATTTATTCCTGCAGGCTGACCTGAACACACTGTAATGGTGCAGCCAGGATTTTAGAGCCCATTTTTAAGCAGTATTTCAGTAAAGATTACTTCAGCAAGTCAAAGTGAGGTATAGTTTAGCATATGACTAATTATGGGGTGTAAACACTTACAGTATGCAAACCTCCACAAGGCAGTATAAAAACAGATTAAACAGCAGTTAAATGGGCTAGATTCTTTTCTCCTTATATTCCAAAAGGTCAACATCAACTGGGAAGCTTTCTAATCAAAAACCTGGCCTTATGCCAAAAAGTAACCACTTTTTCTATGCAGACGATACTGCAATATTAGTAACATCTGAAAGACAAAATTCATTAGTTCATTCATTATCTGTAACTGCTTATGCTTGGCAGGGTCATGGGGTGACTGGAGCCAATCCCAGCTATCATTAGGCGAGGGTAGGGTTCACCCTGGACAAGTTGCCAGATCACCACAGGGCTGACACAGAGACAAACAAGTATTCATGCTCACATTGACACTTACAGGTAATTTAGAGTCACCGGTTAACCTAACCTGCATGTCTGTGGACTGTGGGAGGAAGCTGGGAGGGAGGGAACCCACACAAACACGGGGAAAACATGCAAACTCCACACAGAAAGGTACTACCCTAGTTGGGTATTGAACCCAGGATCCTTTTGATGTGAGGCAACGGTGCTAACCACTAAGGCATCGTGCTGTCACTAAAAGACAAAATTTAGTCAGAAATACGCAGAACAAACTTGAAGTATTAAAAACTGGCTGAAAACTGAACATATAAGCCATATTTTTGGAGCTAAAGATTATCTACAGGGCTGTAATCGTTAAAAAAATAGTTAATGTGAACAAGTTTTTATACAATGCTATTCGAATTAAAATTCCAAATCAAATTAGTCAAAAGTCAACAGGTTATTTTTTACCATGATAGCACTCCTGCTTTGTAGTGAAAGTGATGATGTCTGAATTCCATCATCATTTACTACTATTTAGTAGAATTCCCAAAACTGTAAAATGTAAATTGCACCGCAGTGGTTAGCACAGCAAGAAGGTTTTGGGTTCGAACCTGGCCTTTCTGTGTCCCTCCGGTCCTCAGGCTTCCTCCCATAGACCAAAGACATGCAGCTTATGTAAACTGGTGACACTAAACTGTCCCAAGGTGAGACTGTGTGAATGGATGTTTGTCTCTTCACGTCAGCCCTGTGATGAACTGGCGATCTATCCAGGGTGAACCGTGCCCTCGCCCAATGTCAACTGGGATTGGCTCCAGCCCACTGCAACCCTGCCAAGAAAAAGCAGTTACAGATAATGGATGATTGGATAAGCTGTTGATTCAGTTGAGGTTTGTGTTTCATTTATCACCAGAAAATATCTCCACAGATTCAGCCATCAAGACTCCAGTGTGTGCACCTCCAGAGAAACCAGTGAATGGATATTTGCTGCCTGTGTATGGCCCAAAGCAAGAGCTCATATCTGTAAACTACCGCTGCCATCCACTTTTCACACTGATCGGCTCCCAGCAGAGGATCTGTCTGCCTAATGGAACGTGGAGTGGTACAGTTCCCACATGTGCAAAAGGTAAATTTTCACCAAGAGGCTTCTGGTCTCTATTTCTGGTGATTGTGAAGTATAGAAGCCGTATATTGCATTTACTGGGAGAGTTTGTTTCATTTCTTTTTTAAGCACATACTCATACAGGCCAAACAAGCAGAGTCCGGTGTTCCCCTCCACCCAAATTGCTAAATGGCTATCACAGACCTGCGTCTGACACAGCTGGAGGTGCAGAAACTGTCGAGTTTTTCTGCAAAAAGTCCTACATTCTCAGTGGAAACCAGCACAGTACCTGCCTCTCTGACGGATCCTGGAGCAGCAGGTCACCCAAGTGTGTGAGAGGTACCTGTTTTCAAAAACACATCAGAGCTGCGAACACATTGTTACACACACAAAGAAGACCATCTTTCTGCCATACTATGATGTGACAACAGCTTGAAATGTTTCCAACATAAAGTTAGTTTTGCTGTTTGTTTATCTAACACCTCAAATTACCAGGAAATCTACATAAGCTGACACTTGTAAAGAGTAACAATTTAGGAAGTAGAGCACTCTGATGTTTATTTAACAGTCTCATTTGTTTGTATTAGTAACAGTTTTTCTTGATGATGAATGTTTCCCTCATATTTTCTGCATAGACTTTTTCCTGTTAATGCTGAACAATTATTTGTCTTGCTGAAATCAAACAGTTTCTGCAGTAGTGGCTCAGAAAATTGTTCTTGTGCACCAACAGTCGCCTGTTCAATTTTCCCCCACAGCATGTCGAGAGCCCAAAGTGTCTGAACTTGTGCGACAGAGTGTGATAGAGCAACATCTGATATCAAGGTGGCCACTCAGACACATTGTGCATTTTTAATGTCTGAAATTAAAAATGTTGGTTGTGAATTTCACTCACGTTAAAAACAGTTTTCCAACGTTCAGTCATTTGAGTGCAGATAAGAAACCGTTAAGACCTTTTCTATAATTATTTCCACAGAGAGGATTCAGACCAAAGACTCTCATCGAGGTACAACATGCACGACTTGTTGTCAGCTGGTTTTATTCCACTTACAAACAACAAACAGTCAACACAAGACAACAGTGGCGTCGCTGAGCTTCCTCGTGGTTTTCACCCAGTCTACACCAGCATTGACTACAAGTGTGCATCCCCGTTCTATCACAACACAGGAAGCTCCCGACGCACCTGTCTGAAGACCGGCAGGTGGAGTGGACGTCATGTTTCCTGTTCACCAGGTGAGAGCAGCAGCCGTTTAGACCCAGCCAACAGAAATAAGTGTTTAATGTGAGGCTATGTAACTTAATAATGTTGCTGCTAATGGACAAAATCATTGTAAGTTCAACACTATTATTATAGGTTTTGCTGCTAAAAAGCATGTTTGGTTTTTGTTTCTTTCTTTTTTTTTTGGTCAGGTTTGACCAGTAACTTATGATGGCTTTAGATATACATGCTCTGTGTTAATGGCTGAACCAGCCCAACACATGATTGTGTCCATGACTGACTGAGTGACTGACAGACTGACTGACTGAGCATTGTTTAGTGAGCAGAGTGTGTTCGGGTCTTTCCGTAGCTCCTTGCTCACAGCATGTGTCCATGTTTTCCAGCCACAATACTGCAGTTATTTCACTCAATGTGAGTGAGAAGCAGGA
>JAQFJA010000001.1:26325605-26336878 GCA_029874485.1 Naso brachycentron
ATAACAAAAAATTAATTATTTCGTATTTTTATTTGAAAGTCTGCCACTTAAGTCTTACATATAAAAAAAAAATCTCCTGGGTCCCTGATGTTATTGTTGACTCGGGCCGTTATTGGTTGAATCATTGGTTGAATTCAACCAGTTAAATCACACCAAGCCACCTGTCAGTCATTTTGCAGTTCCTATATATAGAGGGCGAGTAAACTGAGATGTCTGCGGGTTTACCGTCAGGCGATAGATTGAGACAGATAGCGAGAGATAAACAGATATAACGACAGACAGATTTAGAGCGACAGATTTAGAGAGAGAGTGCGAGTGACAGTGATAATATTACTGAGAGTGAGTTACAGAGTGTTAGTTTAGTTACAGCGGAGATGAGGGAGGCGAGTAGTCCACCACCACTGAATGGAGGCTGACATCACTGGCATTCATCTCCATGTTCATCTCGCTGTCACTGTGCCGCCTACATCTTGCCCACTTGCCAACAACATTCCAATCAGATTCCTCCAACTGATGTCCCGCCCCTACAGCCCGTTTATTGGTTGTTTAATCGTTTGAATAGCAAATACGTCACAACACGGCAGTGGACGTTCTGGACAAAGGCATTTCAGCTTGTCTTTAATTATTTTAAGTACCTTTTTAAAAAAAATCTTAAAACATTGTATTTTTACAGTGAATTTCAACGTGTGTAGTCAAGAATACATGGGTGCCCAAGTCACCGCTTCCTCCTACGTTCAGCCATGGAGATGCCCAAAGTACAGGTACGGCAACACCTCTTAGACAAACCACATGGAGAACTACATGAATACAGCTTATTGTCTTTCTGATGTTAGAAAAGAAAAAAAAAAATCATCAGCTGACTTCAAAGCAAAAGTAGAGAGTAATGAGAATCTTCATAGAAATTGAGTGGAGTTAAAAGTACGATGTTTGTCTTTCAAATGTAGTGTAGTCTAAAGTAATGTTTCCCAAGAAAAATAATACACAAGTAAAGTACAGATACTCAAAAAATGTACTTAAGTATAGTATTAAGGTAAATTTACTTTGTTACTGTCCACCCCTGTTGGTCAGTATGCACTGAAATTCATTTTGCGTCCACAAAGGGCAGCAAAAAAAAGTCTCTTTTGTCTCTGGAAATATGATCACATTTTTCAAAGTTTTCTGTGCAGTTTGTAATCACTAGATCAGTCAATAAAAGTACTGCAGCTTTAAAACTTACTGTTTTGCAATTAGCATCTTATTTCACAGAAATAATGACTTGAGTCAGACAAGCATCACTAGACTGTCCACCAGTATCCTCCAGCCATGTTTCCTCATTTTTGGGTAGTGATGAAATGTAGACTATGAGTCATTTAATATATCCAGAGCAGTGAGGCTAAGGGGCATATGGCCGTGCTGGAGCACAGCCACGCGGCTTAAGGCGGGGTAAACGGATGGGCAGAGATTTTTGCTGCATTAGTTGTTCAGCGCTGCGTCATGTTTCACTGTTGTCTCCACAGCAAACACTCTGTTTATCCAACAGCGGTAAATAAAACATTACAATCACATTTTTCGCCTCACGGTAGAGAAAGTTGGTGTTCTGGGGAATTAGGCCTGTCACACTGTAAATATCATTTGTCTGTGCATGAAGATGAGAGAGACAGACGGAGAGGGAGGGTGCTTGTGATCCACCGAAATATCCTTGGCGACCAAAGACGCTGTGTATTCACACATTATTCACGGACAGTTTGTACCAAAACTAACATTCTGCTAAGGCTATAATCGGCTGTGATTGGTTAAATGCACTAAAGGAAACGCTGCTGCAGAGCTAGAGAGCTGACGACGGACTGTGTGTGTCGACTGCTGATTATGGGGAGAGCCTTTGGTTCCATCTATTTCATATTCATGAGCCAAATGGTTCACGTTGTATTATTCATGAACAAATTAGACGTTCAAAACACCAGTGTGAGTGAGGCCGTATGCAGAATGTGTAGGAACTCATAAACCCAAGTTTCACTTGAAACTCTTCTGCCTTTTCCTGGTTCGATGCACAATTTTGATTTTAAGTCTTTCCATCACTGATCCTGATCCTGTGTTTCCTGTTGAAATGAGCTGCTGAAGCTGAATATATCCCTCAGTTATTCTTTTTCTGCTCTTTTTGGGGGGGATATCATTACACTGCTGTCCCTAAAGTAGTTTTGTTTTTGTTTTTTTACCATCTACAAACAGTGGTGAAGCAGAGAGAGTCAATTTAAAAATATATATATATCCTGTTTACTGTACAAGAGGTCGTGGACTGCCTGCCTTGTAAGAGACCGGCTTTGTTCTGCCTCTCTGATCAGCTGGCTTGCTCGCAGTCGGGACAGAGGAACAGAAGTGTGTCCAATCAAGCTGAGCCCTGTTTTTAAAAGGCCCTGCAGTCTTTGGGCAGTGGCTGCGTTTATGACCCAAAATCGAGGCGACGAGCCTGGACCTCTTCCAAGCCCTCGAGCTCGTCTGTTCTGTTTGAGCATATCCAGAGAAAAGTGCAGCACTGGAAAGAGAGCCCATGAGACACCTGTACATGTGTAACTGACTGTGTTTGTGTGTGTGTGAGAGACAGAGAGAGAGAGGGAGAGAGTAAACACTGTAGGATAAAATAAAACCTTGTTAACCTTCAAATCTGCCATTATTTTTTTCAAGCCAGACATGGTTGGGGACAGAGCTGTAGAAATCCAATCATTTTAGATGTACTGATAAGAGAATGCACACAGTGTTAATAATGTCACAGCTTATTTCTGAATGTGAGGTATTCAACGAGGCCGATAGAAATAGAAAGAGGAAAAAAAAGCACTTATGCATCCTGTGCACATACCTATATTACGCCATCACTATAAGCCATAATAAATACATTCCGCTCAGTGTAGAAATTACCTTTGACTTCACTTAATAATCAAATTAAAAAGCACCTCATTTACATTAGCCAAATGAGAATCTACAGTAATTATTGTGATTACGATGCACTCGGACAATAACTGTAATGGTGTGGATTTATGGCACATTTTGCCCATCAGTTGATCAGAGGGTTTTACACTGCAGTGAGTCTTATGTATTCCAGAGTTGATCCCTAAACTGAAGGTCACAATCAGAACTCGAGGACTTTGTGTTCCAGAAAACTATTTGCACAGACTCTTTGTCTAAAATTGGCCACAAATTAAATAGATCAGAGGAGGCTTTGGACTGAAATATGAAATTCCTGGTGAGGATCATAACTTGATATTTGTCAGAGCCCTGCAGACATGATTCTGATGATAAAGAAACTCAATATAATTTCATACCCTACTAAATTTCAAACTACCTTAAGCACTGCTCTTACTTCTTACTTATCTTTTCAGTCCTTCAAGACTCTCCTTTTCAAACTTGACACACACACTACATCAGTGGTCCTCAACTACATTTGTCAAAGGCCCACAGTTTTTTACACTTCCTTAAAAATGTTTAATATTTACCCTTCCCTAAAAAAAGAATATTATTTTTATTAGCCCATATCAGCATAAAGAGATTCCTAAAAGACATTGGAAATCTAAAACAATAAGTAGGTACTTTATAAGAAAATGTTCCCCGACATCCGCTGAGGAGGCCGTCAGTGCTCAGTACAAAACCCACAGTTCAGCCATCACTGAATGAGTCCTCATCTTAATAAAAAAAGAACCTCCTCTTTGTGATCCCAGGAAGCAAACAAAAAATACTCCATTTGAGACTCATTATAACAGCTGGCCAACAAAAATAAACCCAAGTGACGCCACTTATCTTAACGGTTGTCCGACAGTTCCAGAGTTCCCTCCTGCTGATGGTTCCAGGAAAAGGCGGCCTGGGAGTTGATGGTGGGTTCAAGGACAAAAACATAATCTGATTCTTTAAAAACTGGTTAAATGAATTATTGACTTTTTGAATTGCTGCCAACTACAGGCAGATTATGAGTCAGACACCTCAACAGGTCGATGTGTGGTAACCGTTTGTTTTCCTCACAGAGGATCCATGCCAGCACGACCTGCAGCAAAAACTAAACAATTAGTGAGAAAATGATAAAGAATAAAAAATGATAGCTGCTAAATTTTAGAGGCTGCAAGTAACATTGTTATTTAGTAGCACAATTTTCTGATAGGTCTAAAATGTACCCCTTTGACTCATTAATGTAGTATGCGCCAAATCTGGGTGACTTTGTGCTCATTACCTTTGTCTTTTTTGACACATTGTGGTAGTGAGACATTGACTTTAGCCTGTTTGCGCTTTTTCATAGTGTGCAGCAAAAGGGAGACTCCAAGATGTAAGCCTGCTGTAGCTTTAGATCTTTGAAAAAAAAAAGGAAAAGACATACACATCCATAAACCCACTGTGATGGGTGCTGGATCACAAAAAAAACTGAACAAAGAGGGGAGGAATCGCACGCCAAAAACCTCCCATTTGAGGTATTTATTTGTGGAACCGTCATCAGGGTTCATTCCTACGGTGGGCATATGAACTAGCCTGCCACAGCCAAACTAGCTCTAAGGTAAGAATTAGTCTGGCACCTCTCGATCCACCGTTCATTTCAAATGGGGAGTACCAACGGGTGCAGTCAGAACAGCCTCTGAATGCAATTGGACATTCAACCATAAAACCAGAGCTGTTTACTTCACTTTCGCCTCACACTCCATGTTTGTTTTGAGTAGAATTTCAGGCGAGCCGAAACCCCTTGTTATTTAAAACTGCACAATATTAACTGAAGGGAATATTCCAACAAGAAGGATAACAACCTTGGAGACCCGGCACACCAGACAAAAGCACTGAAACAGATGTAAATAGCTAATATCACAGCACAAGATGACAATGTTTGCGTGATTATTTACCAGGTTGTGGAAAATGCACATTAATAGTTAGGCCTTTTGTCTGTCTACAGGCTATCAATGATTCATGTCAGCTATCGCGTACACAGACCAGAGTTGCCGTCTTAAGCCCTTTCAATGAGTCCTCACATAAAGCCCGCCCCATATGAGATAAATGGTTGCCATTGGCCCGTTCTGTTTTTAGACGGGAGGAAATGGCAGTGAATTGGAGGGTTCCCAGATCACGAAGCAAAGCGAATTAATTGGCAAAGTTAATGGGTTTTGTTTATCAGGCCTCATATGAACTGGGCAGGGGGCATAATTTTCTTTCTTTTTTTTGGATAATCTGATATGGTATTGATAATTTTATTGCAGCACTGACCCATTATTATACTGAGTTTCCATACTACATCCTGACCAAATTGGTCTTAGATATATTCACATAATGTCCCGATGTTAGGGTTAAATCTTTCTGAAGTTATGATAATGTGGAGAGCAGCAACAAAACAAGCACATTCACAATACAGACATTCCCTGACAATTGGCACAATTAAATAGATGCCAAGGACACAGAGACTAAACGGAGGAGATGGGCCCCGCAAACAGTGTGCTTAGAAATAAGAAATAAATAAGCTACAGTATCAGTGACACGATGATCACATTGTTCCATGGACAGCAAATATGACCAGCTTACACGAAGATTCAAGAAAGATACGTAATCCTCATAATTTAAAGCAGTCAGTGACACAGAGCTAATACACAACAACACAACACCAAGTGCAGAGCAGTCCACATCTATCAAAAGATGCAGCACGGTGGATGCTGACGCGGGATAATATCATGTCGTCAAAATTTAAAGCAGAGTCAGCACAGGATAGCCCATGCGAAGCACCAAAAGAACATTAGAAGTAAGCTATCAAGCGGCAGCAGCAGACCACACCACTGTTTTTCTATTTTAATGTCTGCATTTATAAAAAAAATGTAATAATAATAATAATAAGTTAGTATTTTCATCATTATTTTCTACATGAAAGTACAATAATTAATAAAAATAAAATAATAAAATGACAAACTATATCTGAGGGGGCACTAGCAGTTCTGTGGGCGGGTCTTGCCCCCTAAGGTCCGCCCATTTTGCGTGACGTTTTTTAGCTCCAGGCTCTTCCTCTGACTGCCTCTTGTATATACAGAGGGTCGCTTTCTGAAGTACTCAGAATTTGTAGGACATCCCCCACGGGACACATATCTAACAATCAGAGTCCTTAAAAACTACTAGGAAGACATTAACGTTAGTTTGTTTGCGCTTGACTATTGATGTAGTCCTGCTTTAGCTCTAAACATTGTCTCTCTCATGACGTATTTTTCCTTTTCAATCGTGCAAAGACAGCCGATGCTATATGACACTCTCTTATACTTCTGTTCCACTCGGTGCACCATTCAGACTGTGATAGCTATTGTAGTGTAAAAAACATTCATTTTACTGCATTATTGCCAAGAGTAAAACATTGACAGACATTGACTGCCGTGACAGACCTCCGCCTCAGATTAAACTATATATACAAACATATATTGAATTGAGCAGAAATTGAGCAGAAAATCAATTAACTTCACGTCATGTTACATAGATATTTAATTATGAAAACATGTAAATTGCCTGTACAGTTGCCTTTTCAATTGTACAGTTAGAAATTGGATAACTGCTCAGACATATGCACGTCTCTGTCCAGTAAGTCTCTCTGAATTGTGATACAATATAAGATTATCGTATGGGAATTTATACAAAAAAAGGGCTGATCTCTATGTAACTGGGGAGGCACAGAATGTGTCAGGGGACTTTGAGATGTGCAATAGCAGAGATAATTTAATTATCGAAAATCTTGTGGGCTCTCTCTTCTGCTCTCCCCTACGGTGTTCAAGGTTAATTGTCATAAGTTCAGGCCAATCTACCACCAAGGCACAAGGGAGGGGACCAGAGGAGAGACACTATGGCAAAACTCAATTTTATTAAGATGATTGTGCATTGAAGCAATATTTTCCATTACGCATTGATTCTTCAGTGGAAACCACCACCCGGCAGCTTCAAAGAGTTGCTCCAATTTTCTACACAAGTTACTGCTGATCCCCTCGTCTCCCTGACACCACAGAAAACAGAAAAAACAATGTAACACATTTACCAGAGAACTAAGTGTGAGTAAAAGGTAATATGAAATGTCCTTTGAACCATATCCTAAACTAAGGCTCTTGGCTGTGAGATTAACAAAGGTGTTTGGCATCTCAAAGGCGCTGGAGATAGACGCAGGCCATTCCAGACACCAGCATGTTAGCGTGTCTCAGCCGTTTAGAGGATTGCTTGTGTAATGCCATCTGTATTCAGGGGATGAACACCCACTTTTACACCAGGGCAGAGAGAGAGAGAGAGAGAGGAGCTACAGTGACTTCAGCCAACGTCTGTCGCTTTCTCTCTTTCTTCCATTCACTCATCTGTTAGTTGCTTTCATCCACTTAAAATCGTGACACAAGACCGGATATGTTAATTGAAGAAACAAGTCACTCCTCAGAATGAATATGAAGGATTAAAGCGTTTCTGAGCATGGAACATGAACTGCGACAAAACGGAGCAATGATTGGCTGTTGATGTAAAACGCTCAGTAAATAATTTGTTCCTCTATGATGCAGTCAGCTCTGTGGCATATGAGATATCTAGTGTACACAATCTACACACGCAAGGTTCCTTGTGCTGGAGCCCGAGTTCTTCGTTCTGAGGTTCTAGTAGAAGGTGCAAACTGGAGCAGGAATGATTATTTAATTGGCAGAAAAATAGTTGACATTTTTCTTCTGAAAAAAATATAATTAAAAAAAAAAATAATAAAATTCCAGGAGATTTTTTTTTTCTGGCAATCTTCAAGACTTTCTGTGAAGCCTGTCTCCATAATGCAATAAATGCATCATATTCATAATGAACATATATGACACATTATGAACACACTTACAATGTGCGTTGTAGGTGGTTTTGGTCAAGGTTAGGAGTGTACCTGCTTGTAACTTTGACAATGCAACACCATAGGTGCAATGTAACGCATTATAAGTATGTTCATAATGCATTATAGATGCATGCATTATGTAAAGTGTTACCCATAGACAAAAACTAAATGAGCAGATTAATTGATAATGAAAACAGCTGTGAGTTGCAGCCCTTGTGCACACTTTTTTTAAAAAGATGTTTGCATTTTTATTTGGCTGAAAACAAATTTCTGTGCCTTATGCAGAACCACCAAAGGCAACTAACTGCCATCTTTAAAATTAGTGTAGGGCCGCTGCAGCATAATGGGACTTGCAGTTGGGATGGCTATGCAATGAGATGATGTGCCGCTTTTTTTCCTCAGCAGAAGCACTGAAACAGGAATTAAATGTATAGCAACAGAGGAGCAATGAACAATAATGACATTGTTGAGTTTTTATAGGTCAACATAACAACAACAGTCACTTCCGGAATACCGCTGCTGGTTGATTTGGTTTGAAAAATATGTGAGACGAGCTAAGCTGCCTTTTTCTGTTGTCATTTTCATCCTAATGATGTTAAAAGAAAACACACTAGTGCAACCTATGAGACATTTCTGCTGTGCTTTATAAATTGTGTTGTTCTGCTAGCATCTTTGGTGTGCCAAATACCAAAAAACAACAACTTACTGTAAACTAACTGCTAGTTTTAAGTAAACATGAGCTGTCTTTTTCTTGAGTTTGATGCCAAACAGTTTAATTAGGTCTCCAAACTAAAGTTAATGAAAGTGTCGTTATTAGTGAGATAAAAAGCATCAAACATGCATTTTAGATGATTAAGAGTTACAGTTTTCTCTTTCTCTCTAAAAAAGTATATATCTGTTGTATGTAGGTGAAACTGCGGTTCCCAGTCTCAAAGTTATTGTAAGTTACCTTTTGATGGATTCTGTAACTCATGAGAAATTCATTCTTATGTGTCTAAAAGGCTTTGAACATTAAGTTTGTGACAAGCTTGCCAGCACAGATCCTTCTCTCTTGTTTGATTTTCTCTTGACCTTCTTCACAATCACGTCATCAGACACCAGATGAAGACGTTCCGTCTGACAGTCAGATTTTCGCTCTGGAACAATTTGTAAAGAACAAAATTGCCTACTTTAGAAAAGTGCATGTGCTCACAGACCAAGACTTCCAAAACAAGCCAATAAAACTGCTGTTTCTCTGCTGCTCCTCAGGCCAAGCGGTGATGCCGGCGATGACATTAATAACAGGTGAAGGTTGGAAACTGTTCACGAGTTTGGAAAGATGTGACACCTGTCATCACTGTAATAGTAAACGGTCCATTATGCAGAGCTGCATGATGCTGCCGTGCGCAAATTGTTATTTCTTGTACCTGGATAAAGGAATTGTTTGTACAGTGTGTCTGTTATCGATGCTAAATGGGCAGAAGAGGCAGAAGCTGTAAAATACAGCTTTCTGTCGACACAGCAGTCACTAGTGGCTGTTTAGGGGACACTTTGCGTCTAAATGTGATGAGATTTTTTTTTTCTATGTTGTGTTGGCGGCAGCTTTGGTGATAAATGATCATCACTTTGTCCAAAAAAAGGGATCAGTCTGTTCTGTTGTCTCCCTTCATCCTTAAGTGCTTTTCATCTTTGGAGGTCAATACCAATCTTCACTCTACTAGACAGTCTTTCATGCAGTTTGGGTGTCCTTTTCCTTACATTTTGTGTACGTGTTTGATTGTCTATAGGTGGCATCTTTATTTTGTTTCTGTTCAGCTGAGTGGCTGTTGGTGCTCAAGCTTTCTCCCCATGTTGTCCTTTGTTCATTACAACCAAGCTGTTTTGTTGCCTGACGTCCTTAAGACATATTATAAAACTATCACCAGTACTGGTCCCAGAACTTCATTCGAGTTGAATACGACATGTCAACCTGCTGATCTGCCAGCTTCATCAAATACACATGCTCAACTATACCTGTTTTTACACAATCCCCCACATCAGCGCCACATTGAAAGCTAGCCAATATTCCACCTTCTGTTAATGTAATGTTATTTAGACAGAACTGAGCAGCACATCTCCAATCCGCTTCAGTCTGTCATTTTATACAGTGAGCCAGGGTCGCGGATTCAAGGGAGACGTCACCGGTGTGACGTCTACCAGCAGCATCATCAGCTTCATCTGTTAGAGGCTCATTAAACCCGCGCTAAACAGGCTGTGTAAAAGGGGCTTATGTGTTGTAGTGGCTGCAGTAACCAATGACACCAGCATTAAATTGAGAATGCTTGCAATAATTGCATGTGAGCAAAACCATACAAATGGTCTATTTTTCTAATTCTGGGTAAAAAAAAAAAAAAGATTGAGTGCGGCCATAGTAAGACGTTTTAACACTACTTGATACCAGCTTATTTCTGGAGAAATCTTAAAAGCCCTGAGTGCAGATACTCGGCCCAGCTGTTGCCACTCCTCAAAAAGCAGAAGCATCATTTTCTTTGCTAAACAAGCACAGAATGCATACAAGACAAGACAGTGAGTGCTTCAAACAGCAAATATTAACATTTTCATAACCTGAATGTATGTTGAGTCACCACTGTAAGGGTGAAATATAGTTTTCAATGTGTTCTGGGCTGGTCATCAGAGTCTGTTATTGGGGCCAGACTCATATATCCATTTCCAGTATTATCAACTGGTATTGGCTTATTGCAGAGATATCGGTATCGGCATAAATCTTCCCTAATAGGTGCAGATATTAAAACTGCCTTTTAAGGCTGGAAAAAAAAACACTTAGACTATTGTTTTACAATGGAATGATTATGTAGTTTGTCCAGCAGAAAGCGCTCTGTTATTTATTTACTAATAAGTGAAGTGTTCACAGATGTTAGAAATAAAGTTTGTTCAAATGTAAGACATCTTGCTGCCATCACATGCCTTTGTTAAAAGTATTTCATAACCACATTCAGCCAATATATCAGCGAATATATCAGACATTGGAATTTCTTGCTTTCTGATGTCGGTATTGGCATTAGCCACAAAAATCCAATATCAGTCATGCCCTGACTGTGATTGGTTGTGTTGATTGATGCTCACACACGATCAGTCTTGTTTCATAAATGAGAAGCTGGAATACTTTCAGCCACACACACAAACATGTGCTATCCAGAGGAAGAGTTAAACTGTAGTCAACAGAAAATAATGAGAAAATACGTTGGAGGTTATAGCCATTGATTTGAACCATCTGCCACACAGACAATTAGTCTAATAGTTTATTGGTTGGGATAAACAGGCACATCACAGACACACATATTGTAGGATTATATTGACTCCAACCTTTAGCACTACTGTCAGAACAAGGCCAAAACAAGCAACTTTGTTGTTCAAATATAGCTCAAAGAGCACCTCTTTTCCCAGACTGCAGGAGAACAATCCCAGAACACTGTTTTAGTTTGCTAATCGACAT
>JAQFJA010000001.1:26474965-26486869 GCA_029874485.1 Naso brachycentron
CTGTGCCACTCTCTGCAGCATCTTAGATTTATGGCAGTCATTTAACAGCGCCTTGTCCTCTGCTCTAGACAATACAAAGAGTTTCATTTGGACAAACAAGTAACACAAACGTTAAGCAGTAATACGTGATGTAATCATGCTGGGTAGCCTTGTCTATAATTCTGTAGAGAGCTATGTATAACAGGGCAATACCATAATTATTTTGTACCTGTGAGTCACCTCAGTGTATGCAGAGCACATCTCTAAACAAAAGTGGTTGAAATTTAGGTCTCAAACCTGAATGAATAGTCAGAGAGAGTCTGGAAGAGTCTAAGAAAATGGGTCAGGTGACCGACGGGCTGAGCTATTTTATATTCAAATGACAGAGAACACAGAAGTGTCTTATTTCTCCCATGACCTGGACTCTGTAAAGCTGTTGTTGTCTTCAGTAGTGAGAGGTCTACAGCTGATGGCATGAAGGTGGAAGACTGTTAGGTATATTAAAGGCCCTTATACACCAGATGCGTTTTCCTGTCCGATTAATTTCCATGTCAATGATATTTTTCACACTGCTGATCAGTCATGAGTGTTTTGTACACAGAACGCAAATATTATACTGCAAAAATGCAAACCTTTTATTTTTTAGATCGAGGTCGATTTTTCCAAACTTTAGCACTGCGAACAAAGGAATCAGCCAATCACGATGCTTGTGCGGAACAAACGTCACGTCCGTCTCCCACTGTGGAGCAGAAGTTAACATGGCCAGCGCCATGTTTTGAGAGGAGTGTCAGGCACTGGTGGACCAAAAACCCCTCGTTATTGAAAACTACGCAGTGTTGAATAAAAGGAATGTTCCCATCAGACGGATGGCAACGCTGGCGACCCAGCAAATACAGTTGTTGTTGTTTTGTTTTTTTGTTATTTACTACATGTAGGGAGGAATGGCAGCCTTTGGTAGGAGTCTTCTACCACTGTATGCGGTGTGCACCTGAGACTCAGCTATGTGTAGCAAGCTGAGTCTCACGTTGAGGTCAGACTCCATATTTCCCTCTCCAGAGTGAACTGTTAAGACTCTTTCGTAAATTCATATTCCTGCATTTCTGTCACAAATTTGTGTTGCTGCCAGTGTGAATAGTTTTGATCCGAAAATTCGCATCTGAACAAAGTGCATTTTCATGTTGTTTATGCGTTATGCACCTGGCGTGTAAAGGCCTCAAATCTGTGGACGGTTCGTTTTGAAACTGCACCAGCTTGAGAAGCTTGATACCACTGTTATATAGATTAACTGCTGTTAATCGGAACAGATGTGACACAACAAATCATGACAAGCTGATTTCTCAGTTATAGAAAACTGATAACCACAAAGTGGGTTTTTGGGATTTTTCACAACATATACAGATCCATTATTTGTTGTTCAAAAAAACCCTTTAAACTCAAGAAAAAAATAATAATTTAACTTCAAATGATAGAGATCAATTTAGCAAATCAACACATTAATCCTCAGAGTTCCAGCACTTGAGATAAAAATACTTTACAACTTCACACTGCAGAAAAGTCTGCAGCTGACAACTGATACAGCTTTTCACTTCTGGAGAGATAAATCAACATAGAAAAACACTCATCCCAAAACACACTGTTACCTGGAGGCGAAGAGCTGAACTGAAGGGAAGACAAAGACGTCCAGGACTGCTGGAGTTCTGAGGCAAACATGAAGAGAAACTCAGAATTCACAGATGTTTACAACAGAGCAAACAAAGGACAGCAACAATGTTGCTAGTTAAAAATGGTGCTGCTAAGAATGCAGTTTAATATACATCACCTAAATAATTAAGCAAACAACTAAACACAACATCACAGTATTATGTACTGACGACGGAAAACATGCTGTTAGAGTATCTGAAAGAGATAAAAAAGGACAGTGTTAAAGTGGACAATAAGAGAGGATGGTGAGGACGAGTGCAGGACGTGGACACTAACAGCAGCTCACCGCATCCTCCCAAAGGCTGCAATCCTGCTCAGCCAGGTACACAGGCCAACCATCGAGGGAGGAAAAATGACACAAGCAAAGAAACGGACAGGTAAATTTCAATATAGAAAAGCAGAATATTCTGTTTCTGTCCTCTTAACATTAAAAAAAAAAGAAATGACTGTCAGCATAATGCAATACAACAACAGCACTACAAACAACATCCTCCAAAGTGATAATCAACAAACCAGCAGAATTAAATTAGAAACAAATTGACTGAATTTGAAAGACAGAGACTGTTTTTTCCGAAACTCTATTCAGGACAGTTGCAGAACAGACGGCAATGTGGCAATTTAGATAAATGCTTAATAGTTAAAAGCAGCATGCTGTAGATGTCATGTATGGTAAAACCTGTAGAATGTATTCTATTGAAAATGAAGCAACAAAAACATCCATCTTCACAACCTGGCAAATTAAATCCTGCTGTTGCACTGGGTGCAAAGCAGAGCCATCTGTACAGCGACATGCTGGTGGCAGCAATGAAGAACACATCCAGGAAGCTTTAGGTAACCAGCTGGTATAAAAGAAAAAGGTTATATAACCGAGCAGAACAAAGAGTACGATTCAAACGGAGGTTTATACTTTACAGACATGCTCAAAGTGTCCATATATATCTCCTGAGGAGGACAGAAACACCAGCAGACTGTCTTCTCTGGTATCTCATGTTATATCCATGCAGGACCGATGATAATTCATGCTATTCATCAGTCTTTTATAAAGGTTTTAAAAATAAATGTAAAATACTCAATACGAGGAAAACATAAAGGGACACAATCAAGGATAAAACGAATAAACATGGAAAGTGAAATAAGACATGAATGAAGGAATTTCAGAGATGACACTGAATTGGTGAGTTTTTGTAAAGAAAAGCAAAATGTTTAGTTTTAATGAAAACAACTCAGTTACTTCTATTCATCTGTCTGTCCATTCACCTACCTACCTACCAATATATCCATCTATCTATCTATCTATCTATCTATCTATCTATCTATCTATCTATATCCCATGTTTACTTCATGCTTCTTAAAATCTAAGCTTGTGTACTCAGGCAAGAATAGAGGGAAGTGCATTTATAAGATGAAATAAAACCATTTTTATTAGTTGATATTATTCTCTAATAATAACACAAATAAACGCACATTCAAAATTACTAGATACAGATGCAAGAATGGCTGTAGCCTGGGCCCAGACCAGAGACTCCGCCCACTCCACTGCGTGGACTTGATTCTCTTGGCCTCCACTTTGAGCGATTTCAAAAATCTTCCCTAACCCTTCCTCATTGGTTGATGCATTTTTAAAATGAATCTACGTGAACGGTCATTATGTTGCAAGGAGGGTGTTTCACCTACTGTGGAGTATGTGTGGAAAGAAGTCTGGCTAAACAAGACAACCAAAATCCAAAAATGTCTCCACAAGCTGTAAAATAATCAAATAGATGTTCTTATATTGTGCTGTGATTGAAATTCTGACCCACCGTTCATCATGGAACGTTTTTCACTTTAAATCACATCATATTAGCACCGTGAGTAGAAGTGGGACAGCGGGACCTCCAGCGCAGCTCCCCGCCTCTCGCTGCAGAGGACAGACGCTGTCTCCTCAGCAGGAGCTGCATGAAGCAGCAGTTCAAACAGATAAGTGGCGCCAACTTTTCCACATATAAATCTGGCATCTTTTAAACTCATACCAAAGACACCACACAACCACATGACTGTTTTTGGTCCTGTAACGTGGCTTTGTGGGTTGAAAAGTCTGATGTCTCTCGACAGACAGTTTAGTTTCGCCTGTGGCTCACTACCCCCGGCACTCATTGGATAATCGCCTTTTCGACCGCAAAAAAACGCAGTTTACAAGAACAATTCCAGAACAAGAGAAGCAGGTCCACCCAGGGGAGTGGGCGGAGTCTCTGGTTTTGGCACAGACAAGAACAGGACCAAAAACATATTATATTTCGAGCACAAAATCTCCTCTTCAGTTTGTCTCAATACTACTAAATAATAGTTACAGAGATGTACCAGAGCTCAAAAAGGTTCATCATCTGTTCACTGTATTTAAAATTAGATATGCGAAAACCGGCCCACTGGTAGATGAAAAAGTCAACAGGGTTTGTCCTCTGGGAATTATGAATGTTTGTACAAAATTTCATGAAAATCCATCTAATATTTGTTGGGATACTTCAGTTTGGTCCAAAGCGGCCGACTGCCAAACATCTGACAAACTGACATTTTTATCCATTCCAAGCTTCAATGCTATGGATGAAAATTAGATCCTGTCAAAATTATTAAGGCCCGAGTGCCTTTGTTTTGGCAACTTTTATCACAGAATTCCACAGCTTTCCATGCTTGCAGTCAAGTCTCTAGTGTCTTTATCTATTCAGTCATTAGCACATTTGGGCTCATTTTCTTGTTTTTTCAGTCATTAACAGCTCGTGCTGTTCCCTCCCTGTTGTTGCCCTCAGTGTGTTCCTGCCATTGATGTCAGCAAGTCACCTGATCCCCTCACTCATCAGCACACCTGTTCTCCGTTTCCTCATTATCTTCCCTGCATAAAAGAGCCCACTTTCCCCTGGCGTTTGCCAGATTGTCTGATTCACTATGCAGCCTTGGCCTTCCAGTGTTGGTTTCATTCTCTTGCTTGCCTGTTCCGCGTGCCTGCCCCTTGTCTGATTCGTTAGATGACTGATTACCTGTTGCTGAACTCTACCTTGAACTTCTAACCATGTAAACAACTGACTGCTTTCAACTGCTCTGCCTCTGAGTTTTTGCTTTTGAGTCCACATCTGTTTGTGCAGAAACACTGCAGCAGAGAAGGCAAAGACCTGCAAAATAACACCTGAGACTTGCTTTTTTGTTGTTGTTGTTGTTGTTTGTGATTTCCTTAAAAACTGAAAAATACAAAACTACTAAAAAGCTAAAAACCAGCAAAAAAAAAGAAAAAAGAAAAGAAAAGAAAAAACATTAAATAAGATTGATAGAGGAGTGTGGACTGCATAGGTAGTGTTTTGTTAGTTCAACTGAGCACGGCTTGGATGTCGGCTTTTCTCCTTGTGGCTACAATCTTACAAGTTAAAAAGAGTTTCCATGGGTATTACCGCAGCAAAGAAAACCAGATCACTTTTTGTTTTCACACTGCGTTTGTTCCACAATTTCTATGAAAAAACGATCAACACCACTTTGGAAATAAGAGAGAAAAAAGAAGTGGAACTGTCAGGATTTTACATGGTGCACAGACTTAGTTTAAGAATTGCTTTTTGCAAACCAGTAACTACAGCAGGGGTGAGCACAGGGTGGAGGAGGGGGGAGAGGAAAAGACTGGGAGAAAAACACAAGTTTATTCATTCATTCAGCCGACAATGGAGACATAAAGACAGATAGAAGCAGATCGAACCTTCATTGTCCCGGGAGATCTTACCCGGTGGCAGACAGAATTGCATTGTGAAAGTGAGGCTTATGGGGAACCAATATAAATACTCATGGTGTCATTATTCTGCAGCAATCAGTCAATATTTACCTCATAGTGATACGTTAAAGCAAACAACTTGTCCATTATCAGTTTAAAGCAAGCAGAAGAATTTCTTTTTTATGCTTATGTGCTTCTAGGGTGATATTGTGACTGTATTTCAGAAACTCATAACCCGCACAGGTGTGTATTCCTCAACATGGTCTGTTCAGGTTCAAGTTTTTCACACGGATTAAAATCATGTGGAACACAACCAGCAGCACAATACCTGTTCCCACAGTGCTGTAAACATCTGAGCTCAGCTCCCTCCCGCTGTCAAAGACAGAGTCGTAGGTGATGCTGGGAACTGTGGGAGAAGTCGGACCGTTGTCCTTGTCAGAACTCCTCAGCTTCCTCATGATTTTCACCTGCCAAAGAAATTCAAACATGTCAGACAACTACAAAGTGTCGCTGTGAAGCACCATATGATATGTGCTTGTTTGACACCTGTGTGACGCAACAGCAACACAACAGATGTGGTTCTCAAAGACACAACAAACACACACTTGTCAACTTAACAGCCCTTAAAATATTGTTAAATCTTTTCTGCTCTGTAGAGAATCTGTCAGTTTGTGGTCACAGATTTTATGTGTTGATAGAGCAATTGTCATGGATGAAGTCTTTTTCTATTTTTGTGTATCACAACTAGTTAAAAAGAACGTCTGCGTCAAAATCCTTCTTCATGCTAATATTCGAGCTCAAAAGGCAGCCCTTGTAAGGAACTATTTTTCCAGGCGTAATAACTTTTTTCTTTCTTTCTTTTTTTTTTTTAACCAAATTAACGCAGACGTTCTCTTTAGAAGGATGAATTACCTATAGCTCACAACTTTCACATGTCCTGTAGTGTTTCTATACCCTGTTTCATTATGAATGGCAGTGAATGGGTTTAAAAATGCAGTCTGAGATCTACTAAAGTAAACACATGGTCAGATTTTAACAGCGACATTTGTAGGAGATAGGGGCGAACTCTACAAATGGTGAGAAGTGAGAAATAGACTGGTACGGTCCTTTAAAGTCAGGTTAGTAAAATTTATAATTTTCAAATTACATTAGTAAATCTTACATATTTTATATTACCTACTGTGATTTTTTTAAAAATAAAAATTAAATAAACACAACTGATAGGTTTGAAAACGTTAGCATCCATGTGGGTGTGGTCAGATCAGCTAGTAGTGAATAATCACCAATACTGTGAAAAGGCAGCTGAATATTATAGTTTTTTTCTTAAATTCTTTTGCTTTTATTTGAAGCATGTTTTTCCCCACAGAGATTTTATACAGACCATGGTTGATAATTGTCTGTTTTTAGAACTTAAATTTGAACCAGGTGGTTTTTAATAACAACAAGAACAAACTGTTGCACAGTTTCAGTGATATCAAGTAATTCAATGTAGATTCCAGTGTCTTGAGTCTGTTTCACAGTGGACAGTTACTGAGAGAGTTACAGTCCTTTTGACTTTGATTTATTTCACTTACAAATAACAGCTAAAGGAACCACTGCACAAGTCCAACTGTAGCATTTTCAATCCACTCCAAACTACAGCCCTCAAAATGACCATAAAGTTAAACCAAAAATAAAGAAAGACATAAAGAAAAGACATAACTGTCATGAGGGCTGGATATATGGTATTGCAGGGCTCTTGCTTCATACTGCAATAGCTTTGCCATTGTGTACATAATAAACGGGAAACTGAATATCAGAGTAGCTGCAGTGAAACAGAAAATGATCACTGACCGATTTCTTGGGCTTGGGGGTGGACAGAGAGGAGGAGTGGATGTGTGATCTCTTCCTCAAAAAGATCTTGAATGTGGCAGAATCCATGTTCTCCACTGCAAAACATCTCCATGATGTCTGAAGAAGCGTGAAAATAGCAATTATTGGTTGGACAGGACTTATTTCATGCGGACATGTTTGCTATGCAAGACAGTCAGTGTTGGTTACATGAAAGGATGGGCTCAATAATAAGACAGGGGCTTCCAAGCAGTTAGTCTACTGGCTGTTTCGTGGCTCTGTTTCAGTATTTAATGGTCAAGTATAAATACCTGAATGAGACAAGCAGCTGCAGGGATCTGTCTGTTGAAGTGTTTCTGTCTTTGCTTCTGCTGCACCTTCAGGGCAAAGCCGGAGCCTAAGATTCCCTGTGAACAGCAGCACAGCAGAGTTACTGCTCATTAATCCAGTTTGAACGGCACACTTACAGGCAGCAGCAGGATCGAGAGGACAGAAATAAACACAATGCCAACCAACAACGGAGGAGTAATACGATGTGTAATGCTGAAATATTTAGATCCTTCATCATTAACAAAACGTCTTTCCTTTTTGGTCACAGTTTCTTTAATGCAAGGGATTCCTTGCTTTTCTCATTTTCATATCAAATATATCAAAAAATGTTTGGGCTCTAACTATTTCAGATATTTAATAAGCTATATGATTATTGAACCAAAGAATAATTCCAATGTTGATAGTGTATAAAAAACCTTACTTGCTTATTCTTAATTCCTTTATGTACAAAACTTGACTGTAACTGTGTTTCAAAGTGAAGTCTATATTATAATAAATCATGATTGTTTTTAATTTAAGCTCCTCAGACTGTTACGTGCATTACGAACAGTGTTTTTAGGACCTGGATGTTGCAAGAGGAAGGCACAATGGATGTATAAAGAGAACTGGATAGGACAGGAGCAAACTGGCATAGTGGCCACTCGTGGTACTGCAGAGAAAAATTCCCCCACATCCTAGAGAGCATTTTCCCCGTAGCCTGCCATTGTAAAAGAAACGTCGGTAAAACTGTTGACAGGTCACCTCCAACTGCAAACGAGTTCAATTAGAACTCTTTCTATTCTGAATTTTTAATCCTTTGTGGAGGTTTTTATTTGTAAAATGTTCCACGAGCTGAGAAAAGTTATTTTAGGGAGGGACAAAAATTGCCTCTATGAAAGGAACTGGCTGCTCTTGAAGTTTTACTTTGGCAGAGACAATGACAGTTGTCAAGCAATCAAGATACAGCTGCCACCACACAAAAATGTATCAATTTTACCGCAGCAAAATCTGTGCGGTCATTATGTGGCTGAAATATGTGGAAATGATCACATTTTCTTTGCTTTTGGTGCAATTTGTATGAAAAACATTTTAAATGAAAATACAGCAGCACTGTAATATTTAATTCAGCAAAGTTATCTAACATATAAATGTGCAAAAAATGACTGTCATGACCACCGTAGTGTCCAGATCTTGTCTGGCACAAGCATTTGTTTAGGAAGAGAGTAAAAGAGAAGAATAGAGAAGAAAAATATTCTTCTGCTTGCAGCCACAGATGGTAAGAAAGAGAACAGTGGAACGATCATGCTCATAAACAACAAATCGTCTCCTCCGGTCTGTGCACTGTAAGGTGTTTAGTAGCGTTTTCGCTGACTGAGTGAAGATATTGTAGAAGACGGGATAATAATCTCCGGTCTCCTCACAGAGGTCTCATTTGCCAATGTAGGTAAGATGAGAGGCATCAGTGTTAAATTTAGACACTTCATAACTAGTTAAAAGTTCCTTGTAGGGACTTTAACAGAAAAGATTTAAAATATTAAACAGACAATCAGTTAAAAAAAAGGTTGAAAATGTATTGCAATCCTCTGAGGTGAAGTCTGTATTTAATAATACCCTGGCAGGAGAATTAAGGGTGCAATGTAAAGTCATTGTGCAGCCTGTCAATGTCCTTATGGCACTTATGGCACAATGTTATTAAAGCATGAAGGTCTATATATCTTCTAGCACACTTTCAGTGTAGCCCTTTCAAATCTCTGCTGTTGCTAAGAAAACATGTCAGACTAAACTAAGTAGATATTTCAGTGGGAATTAATCTGTCGGAAACAGCTCAGTTTTTAAAAATCACAGTCTATCAGAGTTTGTTTCTCGATTGCAAACGTAGGAATCACTAGAGAGGACTGATAATGATGTGAGTTTGAGAACAACACACATCATTGTGAGCACACGTAGGAATCCTCAGCCTGAAAGATGAGTCTCTCTTTCCACTTACTGCAGGCAGAGCAAAGAAGGAAATGGCAAAGACTGAGAAACAGGATGCAATGGTTTTTCCAATCCAGGTTTGTGGCACTTTGTCTCCATATCCAATAGTGGTCACCGTCACCTTTGAAAAACAAAAATCAATGGAATTTTGTAAAAGATGCTTCATTCTGGTAAAATGGTAACTTCAGTATGCTAACATACTCACAATATTAATGCTTACATGCTAATGTGTATCAGCTACAATTTTCACCATTTTAGTTCAGCGCCTTTATTACAGTACAACTGGGGCTAATGGGTATTCCATTCATTTTGCAAAAGGAAACTAAAGCATTTGAAAAAATTTAAATTTGACCAATTAATGGCACAAGATCAAAATTAATTACAAGTGTAGTTTAGTTTTAAAAAAAAAAAAAAGCAATCGTACACAAGTTACAAAGATAGATAATATCCAGTGCAGGAAGAGACAGACAACCAGAGGGCTTATTTGTTTGATAAAAGGTCACAAAAATTATTATGTGGGCGCATTATGAATACAAGAAAGACTGAGAAATAAAACAATGGTCCACTCATCATTACAAAATATACTATACAATAACAACAATAATCAACTAAAAGCAGAAATTGTGAATAAGCATAGATAAGTTACAAAACAGCAGCATGTTTTTTAGGCATCTTTTGTAACATTTTACAGATGAGCAGTTCTTCGACAGATGGGAATAAACATTCCACAGTTTAGTGACCCTAAATCGTACTGAAAATTGACCTCTGCAAGGGAGAAGTCTCGGAGGATGAAGTCATTACAATTTAGCCTGGATGAATGATGAACATCTATGCCAAACATCATCATAACACTATTTCAGTCCAAACCAAAAAATGTGAACACTATGTGCTACAGCAGACAAAATTATAGGATCACTGAAGTCAGTGGCAGTAATGTAGAAACTAAATGAAATAGTGCACAGAGCTACTGGGACGTCACCCATTGGTTTGTGGATTATCATTGTGAAGCCGAAAGCCTAGCATTGTGGCTGTCGCCATCTTGGCGTTTTGAAGCCAGAAGTGACCATATTTGAATGAAAGGGTGGAGCTTGGGAGAATATGCCGTACCACCAATCACTCTGTGACACCTTGAGGACAGTTCGGCCTCATGACTTCCTTTCTCCTAAAGTTAAGTCGGTTTCACCTGTGGCTTGGACCACCGCAGCCAAAACAGACGAGCCTCATTCAAATGTATGAGAAAACCTGCATTTTGGTCGGATCAACTGATTTAGTCTGAAGACAGCCTTAGGCTGCTATCACTCAAAGCAGCCGTACCATTAATTATGTATCACAGTAAGCCATAATATAACTAAAGAAAGTGAGTTATATAAAAAAAAGTACATTCGTAATGAATGTTAGCTGTAGAGACCAAATCCTTTTTTTTTACCACATAAATATGTTTATTTCTATAAAGTTAGGCTTTTAATATGGGGCTCTGTGAGCATTGATATAGTATTAAATTGCCATTGTGCTAGCAGGGCTAATAAAGAGCACTGCACGGACTTTTCAACTGAGTACAAACACAATTAGAAGCTTCATAAGAAAGTTGTTCAAATGGCCGGCGATGCTTCACACTGAAATGATTAAAACAACTTTTGACTGCGATTTGGCCCAAAATCTTTAAAAACAGCTCTAGTTGGTTGCAATCTATCTCCTTTGAGTCTTCACTGTAAACGCATGAGACCAGCTGTGACCTTCTCACCTCTCTGACTCCCACAGAGTCCACAAAACACACTGTGAGTGCGTGAAAGTGGACCCAAACCTGATCAAACTCACAGTAAATGCTGTTAGTAAACCTTACAGAGAACTTATCATGACTCTGCAGTGTGCGTGTGTGTGTGTTTTTAATATCACAATCCCTGAAGTTTCCAAGAAGTAGAGTGGGTGGTGACTTGCTGTCTGAAAATAAAATTTCATCTTGTATTCTCGACACTACTTGTTTTTGCTGCTTGTATTAACGGCCCACAGGATGAACCCAAGGGTTTTAACACAACTCCTACAGTAACAGCAGCAGCCCAGATAAAACACAGTCTATGTTTTGACCTTTCACTCGACAAATGCTGCTTTCTGCAAAATCTTACTGTTTGTGAGATGATAAAGTCACTAAAACATATTTAGAAAATGAGTAAACTAAACTCTTTTGAACATTTGGTGGAAATATTCATTTATTGTAATATAGTCAAACATATTTCAGTGTAGTTTGATCTAAATTTGGTATCAGAATAATGTAAGGTTGAGAGCTCCCAATTAACAGTTATGTCAAAAAATAATAAATACTTTAAAATAAATTCTAATAGGAATTCAATAAATTAATAATAACAAAAACATATTTAATTAGAAAATGTATG
>JAQFJA010000001.1:26537235-26550822 GCA_029874485.1 Naso brachycentron
CTGAATGTGAGTTAATGTGACATTTAATGACACAGAGGATTTAAAAACAAAATAAAGGTGCTGTAGAAGAATAGGGGGAAAACCTGAGATGTGTTTCTGTTTCCTCGCTCTGACATTGTACTGTGGGGATCTCAATAACAAATTCCACAAAAAGAGCAAAACCAAGAATGACTAACAATGATGCTACAAAAACGGGGTGTCTGTGGAGCCACAGTGTGATAAAGCTCACTCCTCTGTGCCAAAGATTTTCACTGTTACACAAAAACTGCTTAACAACACCGACACTGCAGTTTATTTTAGTTCACTGTCCATTTAGTCGGACAGTGCAACAATTGTGCGTGAAATGGTGCATGAAAATTCCCCCAACAAATGTTTTTGCTCACTGAGTATGGATTGCTACAAACTACAGAGCTCCGCCGTGTTCGTCAAGAAGTCTCCCCAAGGTTCCTTCATTTCCTCTACAAAAAAAACATTTGCAATAATAATTTTATTCTATGATTTTAATGGGACAACAGTGTGGACAAAGACAGTAACAGCTGAGTTAGTGAGTCTTTGTCATGTTTTTGTTGTAACTGTCTTCTGTCAGTGTTTCATTGTTTGATATTTCTTTATACTGATGTCCTCCTCGGGTTTTACTGCAAAGCAAATCTACCCACGGGTACAAATAAAGTCACCTGGATACTGACGCTAACAATAATGGTAATAATGTTAATAAACAATTTTTTTCAAAAAGACAGAGAAAATAGCGTTGTCGTTGCCTGCAAATTCCTGTTTCACTGAAAGTGTTTTTAGATCGATTACACATTATAGAGACTTTTGTCCTTGAGTCTGTGCTGCATGTCAGCTGGATACTGTTGTTGCTCATCTTTAGGGTGCGACAGTTGTATATGTCTGTTGTTACGATTTGTGCTTATTGTTCCAATGTTCGTGTTGAGTCTTTTTTTTAATCATTTCAAATAAGGGATATTTATTTTGAAATACAATAATAAAAACAATAGAATTTGTCAAAGCATTTAGCACTCTGGCTGATAGTGCAGAAACAATTCAGCAGCATATACTGGGAGCTCCACCATGAAGAAAGGTTTCATCAGTGAAATCTTGAAAGCAATTCTAAACCTTACTGGTAACTGATGAAGAGAAGCTGAAACAGGACTAATGTGATCCTATTTTTTAGTATTTGTAAAAGCCAAGCAGCTGCATTTTTTTTACTTGGTTACGCCGTGAGAAACCCTGAATTGCAATGGTTTCCAGCAATCGGAGATGATATAAAAGCATGAATGACCTTCTCAAGATCAGGCAGAGACAGAAAAGACCTAAGGCCATATTCTTAAAGCTTCCTAGTACGAGAGTTGCTCCTAGTGACTCTCTACTGCTCTGAAATTGGCCACTGACATTACAAATTGTGCTATATTACCATGTGCCAAGGGGTATTGAAGGATGGTATATTGAAACAGCATAGGTAGCTTTTACAGAGAGGAGAAATGTAAGAGATAAGCAAACCTGAAAACCCAATAACACAATTGTATTCCTCTTTGGCTGATCTATATTTGTGTAACCCAATAAACTTGGTATCCATGTGTGAATGCACCAGCTGACTGGCTCAGTTTTACAGGCTTCACAGCAGGCGCACTGGGTTTGGGTCAGATGCCTGCAGGCTGCTAATGATTAATGAATTCCATCACTGTCATTCTGGGACTATTGTGGCACAGACAGAAGCTGTCTGTCAGCCTTGGCCTGCTCATCTCGCTACAGAATTAGCTTAAAATATGCTCACAAGGTTCCACGCAGAAGGAAATTACAAAAGCAAAGAAAAAATACTGGATGATGTTTTACTGAAGAACAAAACTGATCGCTGATCGCTTGAATGAAAATAACAGGCTGTGCACATCCTAATTGAAAATTGATGATGTCTGACTGCGGGCTGTGAATTTGATTTTTTAGATTTGTTTCTATTTATCTGCAAATTGGGGAAATATAAATTCTGATTTTGAAGGAACTTTTCAAGTTGCACATACGAACACTGAAACCTTCTTTCAGAATGTAAATGTGACAGATAGTGAAAAAATATATTAGCAGCATTTGTTCTGGTTTAACATGTATTCAAAATTTCTGAAAAGGTAATATGATGCTTGAGTAGTCTGAGTTATTCAAATCAAGTGGGGATCTAAAAAATGTGGTCATTAAGTACAAAATGAAACCCTTCACTGTTCTGTTGCTTAGCATGGAAACATCGTCTTGGGAAAAAGGGAATTTTATAATTAAAAGACTCTACCTTATGTTTCCATTTGATGTGACTACTTGAGACTGCTGATGCTTTGTATTAGCCTCACATAAACTTTGGAATATGTATTTGCACAGAAAAGGTTAAAAGTCCTGTAAACACATGAATAATGCAGTCGCACTAAACGACCACAGAGTGCTTTAAAATTTGTGTTTGGAAATCTGAAAAAGTGTTGAAAATCAGTGCCCTACAGGAATGTCAGACATTGTTATAAGGCCACCATCACACTGTGGTTGAATGTTAATTAGTTGATGATCTTCTTGTGTTATTGTTTTGTCCTTGGATAGAATAAAATACTCACCATGTATACTAACATGAAAATGTTCATCAGTAATCTGTGTTTCAAACTCTAATTTGTCAGATAATTTCCTCCCTCTAACCTTTACAGTTTTCTGGACTTTATTGGTGCCTTCAAATGGGGTCGTGTTTACCATGTTCACAAGAAGAGACCATATGGCTGCACCCCTCTAGTCGTACTCACAATGTTGTAAGTCAAATTTATCAGAAAGCTCCAAAGTCACGAGTTGTGACGTGTTTGCTGATGTTTCCAGAAATGGCGGAGCCCGCTTTGGCCTGCAAAGGACTAAAAGTAAGTGTAGACAAGTTATTAATTTAGAAATAACTCATCACCTTCATCTTCTCTCGTTCCTCTGCGTGGCATACCAACACAAAGTAGTAATGTACATTTTCACATAGAAAGCTCAGGGGAGAACAAGCAATCTTTAAGAGTCTGTATTACCGTTTCCTAGCAACGCTGTTCTTATGCGGTTACTTGAACGCCAAGGCTTTCCTGCATATGAATTCATAGCACGACTTCATGTCTTTACGAGTTCCATTTGAAGGCAGCATATCTTAGCCAAGATGTGTCTGATGGTCAGTTATTAAAGACGTAGTAAACACTTAAATGTTTTTTTTTTTTTTTTTAGGTGTAAACTGAATTATATGACTGTACTTTGATAAAACATATCAATGCTGGTGTTAGTACTGACATTCACACCTAACTGATAAAAATCAGCATTTTATGGCTTGAAAATGGCTCAAATGGACATCTGCCTTGTAAAATCAGTTATGAAAAGACAGAGTCAATGTGACCTTGAAAGCCACTAGCAATCAGGAACTTTAAATATAAATGGTAGAATGTTAATGCCTCTTTAAATATAAACGGTAGAATGGTAACCGCTCTGAGGCAAAGGTGCTGGGGGCCTGATTCACTAAGACCAAACTGCGGCTGCTTTTAGCACCAGATCTTGCGTGCCATTTACTACCACTATCTGCTCCGTCTCAGCGTCTGATTCACAAAGCATATAGAGCTAATCACGTGCCGGAGCTAACGCACCCACAAAGTTTGACAACCGGGTGCAATTTGCCCTCCATCAAACTGAGTTCACGGATCCTTTCCCAGTCTTTCAGTCTTTTTGACATAGCCTGTTTCAGAACACAGACTGGTTCATAATGGACACTGCAGAGAGAGCGCAACATTTTGCAGAAAGTGTCAGTTTATTGTTTGTTTATTGCTCGCAGTTGGCTGTGTGTTGCAGCTGACACTATGTAAGCATCCCCAAAATTAGAAAAAGTCTGTTCACTTTAACGCACAGTGCCTTGGTTGCTTCATTAAGAGGGTCGGCCATGATTTGATAGTTCTTTATTATGCTTCACATCCTCACAGGTCCACTGTTACACACAGATTGCAGGTTGAATAAGCTGCGTGAAATTGAGCACAATTGAATCTATATGGTTAAAACATTAAAAAAATGCAAATTTTGAGTGTATTTAGGAGCAAGACAGTTATGAAGCTGTTAATTTAAATGCTGTTATAATGTGTGATACTTTGCGCCAGTTATTATTAAGATTGTGCACATTAGAAAACATGATGCTGAGCTCATGTTTGGGACGTCACCGTCATGCGACTCGGTAGGCTACTGTGTATTCAGGCTCAATATAGTGCATTAACTTTCGGAAACCTTTGCCTTCAACAAAACATAGTGGCGGCCGATTACTGGCAGTCATTTTGATTTTGAGTTGCTTTATCTTTTCTGACTGGTCAGCATCACAGCGTCTGTGGGTTGGAGTGGCAAATGTTGTAATACTTGTTTGCCGAGTTTTGCTAGTAGCTTGCTCTCCCTGCAGGTTGATGTTTGGATGCCTCAACTGAATGTGGATCCTCATCGCTCCAGTCCAGTGGTTTGTGCGAACTTTTGCTTACACAAACACATGCCAAACCAAGCTAATTTTCCTTTGAGCCACCATCTCTATTTGTTCCACTTAAGTTTCACTTTTCCACCTGCTGGAGGGTGCAGGAGGAGGGAGGAGCAATCACCTGTAGTGGAGGCTGGCTGCGTAACGTTGAGATGTGACAGTTTACCAACATTTATACTTTGTAAATTGAGCGCTAACCGACTAGTATTTCTGGTGCCGACTAGTAAGGTAGTGAACGTCTGAGGGTTTGATAGACTAGTCACGTGCATCTCTATTTTAGATGAAGTCATGTCTTGCATCGATCACTGCCGGTTTGTGTGCTTGTGTGAATGAACTGCTTTACTACCTCGTGATGAATTGTTCGGCCCTGCTAGGTCTGTTTGGCCAATCAGCACATTGGCTGCAGGGTGATGTGAGGTAGTGTTTCTCCAAACCTGACTAAGCTTTAACTTTCTGCTGAACTTTCCCCCACTGTAGCTGCAGCCTAAAGAGACAACCCAAATGTGATTTTGCTGCAAAATGCCTGATGTGGTCTGAATGAGGCCTAAGGGGACAGTCAGTTTATGAAGAGAAACGGTCTTTAATAAACTGAGATAACAGTAAACCAAGACAGCATCAGACTCTGTGTGATAAAGTGCAGAGCTCACCTATAAAAATTGGTCCTGTCAAATTAAGTTTTTCTCATGTAGTAATTAACATCAACTGTGTCATAAAATAGATGCATTTCTTAGCAACCAACTGAAGAGCATCAACAAATCTTACTCGTATGCCAAAATATTATGTTTTAACCAGAGATAAGTGTGAAAAGAAAGTGACCAGAGATGGCCATTCGTATATCATAACAGATTAGCACACACACACACACACATGCACACACAGCCTAACCCCTTCAAACACCCACACACACTCTGCTTTTCTCAGATCTAATTTTTACTCCCTGGTTTCTTATATCCACTGGATTTGTGCTGTGGAAGTATTAAGCTTTTAAGCAAACATGAAGCTGTGGTAAAACCTGAACCTGAAAAATATACTTAAAATATTCTGTCCTTCTGAAAAATAATAACTTGTCCAGGTTAAAGCAGTTTCAGCGTGGCTTTTGTTTATACTTACAAGGAAGAGTGCTGCATTTTCACCTTAGCCAGAGCAGCCAGAGCTGTTGTACTGCATCATACGGTAATGTAAACTCCATTTTAATAAGTGAATGTAAAACTAATTTCAATAAAGGAATTAATTAAATGTGTTCGATAATCCTTTGATTATACTGCTGAACATATTCTGCTAAACATCACATCAATTCGCAACTTTCAAAGAGCTTTTCCACAAAAGCTGAAAAGTCAAAGCCATGACAAAACTAATTAAACTATTTTTAATGAGCATATCCTCTAATTATAAAATATTTGTAAATGCTGCACAATGAACCAACAGGAAACAGAGAGTTTACATGCAAGTGGATCCATGCCCATTTATATGCACAGTGTATGAAATAAATCTTAAGAATTACTATTGGCTTTAAGCTGGTGGACAAGTGTTACGAGGCTGTTTAAGGTGCTGATCAAGGTGCGTCCTGTGGAGCTCTATGCCATTTAAGTTGTTATTCCAGTTGGAAACCAGCTAAGAATTTATTGCCCTGTCATGGATGTACTTGTATGGAGCTGGCTGGTTAATCTTAAGTCTACAACTTCCAGATGGCCAGCAATGTTTTACACTACTTACCTTTAACATTATCTATTCAGGGATGCCAGTATAATCCCATGTTGTCAAGGTGATATGCCCCGGCTGCCTGTGGGTCCATAAGGTAAAATGCCCTTTTCTCCAATCGCCTGTCAGTCGAAACATCATTCTTCACATCATAAACTCTAAGTGTTGAACTGGTATGATCTGCCCCACCACCTGCCCTGCTCTGCTCCTGAAATTTAGCTTACTGGCTTGCTTTCTAACTAGTTTTTAGACACAAAACTGGACACACATATATCAACAGCGGAGGAGGCAAAAACTCAGCAGCAAAAAACCCGAAAAACTCTTGTCCAGGTAAAATTATGGATTATGGAAAGAATGGATTTACAAACGTCTTGTAAAAAGGGGGCACTGGCTATGAGCTGATATTATTGGGGGACCTTGTTATGGAAAAGTCTGGCAACCCCAGATCTAATCTGGCTGATGTGTGTCTTGCCACTAAGTTATTGACAAGTTGTCAAGCGTTGTCGAGCTGCACGTCTACTTACTCAGTCAGGTGAAACAGGTCTTCTTATAGATGCAATAGAGCCTTTACTGAGTGTAATGAAGTGCCACTCCACTCTATCTTCAAGAAGTAGTAAAAAGACATGAAAATGGTCAAGGTCATTGCGTTCTCTGGACAAAAAAAACCCCCCAAAAACCTGAGATGTGTCTGTTGTTGTAGGCGCATATTTGACAGTCCAGTTTTTGTGGTGATGCTCTACCCAAATCTCTCAGCAAATGCTTTTTGTGTCTCAGAGGAACTTTTAATTAATGACAGTCATTGTTCCAAATGGATGTTTGACCTTGTTCTGTCACAAACATTCCACAGATAGCAAAGGCAGTAATGTTAAATGCTGAGAAAGCTTGAGCTTGCATGTGGCTCATCTGAAAACACACTGTGTACAGACTGAAGATATGCAAACAGAATGTCTGCAGTGGGTTCGGTGCTCAAGGTTACATACAGAGTAAGGTGCTGATGTGTTTTGTGGGTGTCTAACTCCTGAGCAGTGCCTCCAGTGAGTGAGTGAGTGAGTGAGTGAGTGAGCGAGCGAATAACCATGCTGAGAACAAAACTTTTGTCTCCCTTTTCCTAATTTGATCCATGCAAGTCATCTACATGCGAGCGTTTGTTGGTTCTCAGCTTAACAGTTTAGTGCTAGTTATCCAGCAACATGCGGCAGGTACAACTTCCAGTTCTTTAGATCTTTTGTCTTCAGCTATTGGCAGTTTTTGGTGCATTTTCTTCTGCCATCATGACTGAAGTGTGATACGGCCCAGATTTGCATCTGGCATGAGTAGATGCTGTTTTTCTACTTGACTAACGGAGAGACATGTGGATTAGAGTTTGGCGATAAATAAAAAATTTTCCAACCGGCCTACGCCAGCCCATCCAATGCCAATTGCCGATACATTGTATTGTATACATTGGTGTGTGCATGTGCCATCATGTGTAGTGTGTGTAGTCACCGTTGTTTATACACTGTGAGATTCAACGTGTTAGTCATGTCGGCCTACAGCGCTTTTTTCCTCTCACAAGACAAGCGCTGCATGTCTGTACTGAGGAGTGTGCAGGGAAGAATGGATGGATTTGAGCCTGAAAGATACGAATACAAAATGCTGCACGCCACTTTATTTCAGTTTTTGGACTTGCATAATTATAATCATTGTGTATAATTATTTTTACTCTCAGCGTCTCAGAGCAAGTAGCAAAGCTGCACTGCTCTCAATTTGGACACAGAGCCGTCCCACAGGCAGTCTGGCAGTGAAACAAAGCATTTATTTCTATAGATGAGCCATATGTTACTGTGCAACCTGGTTGATAAAACAATACCAAAAACGATGAATTAAACCAGAGTTGTTCCGATACCAATACCAGTATCGGAAAATACTGCCAATACCGCCAAAAATGCTGGTGTTGGTATCAGCGAGTACTCCAGTCTGTGAATCTGTCAGATACCATGTTATTTGTTAGTCACAAAACAGTGCCGAGCTCTGACTGATGATACATACCTGAAATTAGTTTTTCTTTGTGGCTCTAAAATAGTACTCAGAGGGTGATGCTGTGCTGCTACTGGCAATTATTATTTTTTAAAAGCGATGAAGAAGAGTGAAAAGAGCTGACAGAGCCAGCAAAATGTCTGGATTCAGCAATATTTCACACTGGAAAGTCAAAGGAGATGCGTAAGGAATTGTTTTTTATGCACTGGAATTGGATCAGTGCTTGGTATCGGCCGATCCGGAAGTTTGGGTATTGGAATCCATATTGGGAAGGAAGAAAAGGTATTGGGACATCTCTACATTAAACGATTCACGTGTTATTTTTAATTTACTTGGGTGAAATCGAAGCGTAGCAGCGTAGGTCCGCTTTCACTGCATGCCCATTTCCGCAGCCGGGGAACACACTTCCTACCGGGTAATTACCTCGGCACCACACCGGCATTTCTTTGCACTGGTCAGCTCTGCTCCTCCTCGACTCCTCTCGAATCACGGTTAGAAAACCACAGACTCGGCCTGTTCCTGTTTTTGGCGCTTACATGTTATTTATTTATTGAGTGAAATTTTTAAAGAGGCGAACAATTAATTTACAAAATAAAATTGGCAAAAATAGAACAAAATATCAGCTCCAACAAACTAAGCAGCGATGGGTGGAGACAACCAATGGTGAAAATATTCGTCCAATTGTCCAACCCTAATGTGGATTGTGTATATCAATATGTATTAAATATGTATTACATGTAATTAATACATAAGTAATATCTGGGTTTGTGACAAGTCAAGATCTAGTTGATAGAAAAATAATTAGATTAATCAAAAGATAAGATTTAGAATGCTATTTAACTAATGCACTCTTGACATTGAGATTATATATTGACAGCTAATGACAACCCCTTAATGAAGCTGTTATCTTACCTGTCAAAGACAAAATGTTAAGTCCTCGGCTGTGCATATTCCTCCGGCCTCATTATTTACTTGTGAAGTGCCTTTAGTTTTCTTCCCTTAGGTTATTTCTTGGCTGTGCTATTAATCCTAATCCTCTTTCCTACAAGCTTTTGGTAAAAAAAAATCTGTATTTTTCTTTTGCATAACTGAAGCCCTCCTCGATGGCCAGAATACATCCACAGACAAATTGGTTTCATTGCACTGAAACTGAACTTTAAGTTGATTCAAATGAATTCAAAACATAACGACTCCAGTTTTAAACCAGGGTATTGTTTGATCATACTTGGATATGGAGTAAATGGAGTGACTTCTTTTTTTAAGAGCAGTTGCTTTTTTCCTCTACAATTTCTTGCTGTTTGTTCCTAACAAGTTGTGGCTCAGCTCCAGTTTGGGTGTAATTCTGCTGCCAATACTTTGCTTATTATTGATAAAAGATAAACGCCTTTCAGTCATCCATATTAGCCACCTTTTCTCAGCTTCGTCACACTGGTTTTAACAAGGAATCGATTTTCAAGTTTTGGTGATTACTTGACTCAGCAGCGTCTGGCTGCTTGCTGCTTGTTTATAAGTCGTGATACGGCTGTAATTCTATAATGTACGGCTTACGAGTTTCTCTTGCTTGAAATTGAGTTATAAATAAAATTCTACCCTTAAAACACTGACAAAAAACTATTATACCAGAGAACCTTCAGTAGCTGTCCTGATTCTGGTTCAGCTGCAGTGGAGTTTGGTGGTGGAATAAAATGTTCATCAATCATTATTGATTTCCACTTATGGTGTCAGCCCATCAGAAATAAAGAAAATTTCACATTATCAACACACTGTTGAAAACCTAACTGAAGGATTTTTCTCAACAACAAGACACAGCGACAAAGTCATTTTATGTTTGGATGCTTTTTGCCATCTTGAAACTCTTTTTGCTTTTGTCTTCATGCTCTCTGACTTTTATGAGCCTTACAGTTATTGCTGCCTTTTTATTACTCTCTCCATATAATGCTACAGATCCTGGTGAGGTCTTTGCTGCATGTCACACAGCTTACTCTCAGATATGTGATGCAAGTTATCCAACTATATGAATACAAGAGAACAATGGATGCTCACTTTTTCATGTTAAAACAGCAGTTTAAAATCATCCTACTCAGTGACCGTAAATTGTACAAATGAAACTGATAATTAATATGAAATAAGAACTTAAAGGAATGCTTCATTATTTCAACCCTATATTAAAGTTGTTGAAGTTTTTAATGAAACCACAGTGCTGTTTGTCAGCGCTTTCTGTTTCATGTCCAGAGACAGAGTTCCTCAGAAATGGTGCAGCAGCATGCTTGAGCAAATGTCATAACACTGTAAATCTGCCAACTGGGCAACAGTCAAGGATGTTTGTGTGAAGCCTTATTCTTTCCACGTCTTTGTTTACCTGTTAAATTATGAAGGCAAAAGATTTTGCATGCGATATAATTTTTAACTGCGGAGGGTGAGCTTGGTTAGGAAGCGTTACTCACCCCCCCAGGATGTATCACTGTATCTTGCTTCTTTCTGTCCTTGAGATTTTGATTAGACTGACAGTTTGCTTAAACAGAAAGTGTCTTTGTGCCTTCAGGCTCTAAGTCTAGTTTTGCATCCCCAGTGTCAAGCTGACACATAAATGATATATTTCTGTTTCGAGCATCTGTTATCACTTAAGTCAGTCATTTCGTAGCACTCACGGCTGCTTACATGAAATAAGAATTACTTTGCTTTGTGTTTATTAGGGCTGAACAGAATGTCTTTTTTCTTTACATCTGAAACTTCTATTGATGTATGGATGATTCCTCAAATGTCTGTTGTTATATTTTGAGTTCATCACCCTAAAAGACCCTTAAAATTTTGCGTAGTGTTACTCGCATTAATTTGATTGCGGGATCATTGTGTTTATTTGTCACAGATATTATTAATATGTATGTTATGTATATAGGCATCAAAATCAAATAGAGAAATTAAATTAATGAAATTAAAAAACAGTTAAGATCCCTGCAGTACTATCAATTTGTACTTTGATATTTTAGCTCAATCAGTGTCCATTTGCTTACGTTAAGGAAGCAGAATTTATGACCTGTACTGCGGCCAAATACATCAGATTGTTTTGGCTGTACTTTTGAGAGAATGTCATGTCTTTCATTGTTACACAGCCATCGGCGTTAACTTGCTGTATCAGGTTAAACTTAGGAAAACTTTGTTCCTCTTCAGCACTCTTTGTGACCTTCAAGTACACATTAAGACTCTGGTGCACACTGTGTGTCATGTGACTGGCTGGTCCACACTGGAAAGGAGTCACAAATAAATGACATGAAATACTTGCCGTCGATATTGCCACGAGACACATGTGACGTTCCTTCCGCACAACCTTTGTGATTGGTCGATGTCTTTGTTTGCAGAGCAAAAGCTTAAAAAATATCGACCTCGATACTTTTTTTGCAGCATGACATTTGCATTCTGTGTGAAAATACTCATGACCGATCAGCAGTTCAAAAAATATTATTGACATGTGAATTAATTGCATGGAAAAAAAAAACAAAACAAAAAAAACGCATCCTGTGTGTAAAGGCCTTTACAATTGCATGCCAATAGTAGCATTAAGCTTAAAGGAGAACATATTCACACAATGTTTAGCACAGACCGATGAAAAAAAACCAGGTGTGATAATAGAATTGAGAGACCATGTTCTCACCATGGTCTCCCTTTGACAGGCCTGTTGTTTAAAGTGCACAAAGACATGTAAGCTGCAACATAACACCCAGGCCTGAGCCACTGTGTATTTTTTATGGCCGCATTGGCAAATTCCAGATAAAAAGACTGCAGTGAGAAGAGTATTTAAGGTGTATTCTAAAAGCATACTTTACTGCATTCCTCTTGAGCAAAGCAATAAGCTCTGGGAACAGTACTTGCAGCTCAGGAGATCATTTCTCTAAGAGATGAAAGATGTGCTTTCACATTAATTTTCACAGTAAATTAGCATAAAATAAGCACCCCGTAGTATAAAATGTTATTTATTTTAATAGAATTTCCATCTGCCCATCCCTTTCAAACAAGTATTTTAAGAGTTAATGAACACATTATCTTCAGAGCAGACATTGACTGTGAAATTAATTAGACAACATAAAATCCTTATGAAGCATAAAACTCCATTTTACACATAAATATTGGGTATTGCTCAGCTGTAAGCTGGAAAATGGGTTACTTAAGGCAACAAATTAATAATGTCACCCTTGCTGAGATGTAGCAGAGACAATATAACCTCAGGACTTGGACAGAGTGCTTGCACTTATTGAGCTGCCAAATGGGTAAACAAATTTACTCTGTTACACTTGATGATGAATTGTTAATCAGATTGTTTTCAAAAGTACTCTTATACACTCTGAAAAGCAGGAACACCCTCTTTTGGTTCGGTACCATCAAAAAATGTTTACAGAATATTTAATCTGCTCTTTAGATTGTAATATGTTCAAAACCCACAGCCATTAAAAGCATCACTATTGTGCCATAGCATAATGTACAAGGAAAGAATAAAATACAGAAAAAAGTATGTATAGCTGAACATGTCAATACATTTAATGACAAACTTCCTTTGTTGGCAGAGAGGAGCACATACTGAAGGACTGACGTATTTTTTTTGATTCAGTGTGTTAACATGCCCATTTCTAGTTCAGTTGTTACAAGACCAGGGTAATTGTCCACATTATTTAACTGATGTATGCAGTGAAATTGAAGTCCAGTTGACAAAACTGCTTTCTCTGTGACAAATTCTGGACATGGTCTCTTCGAGACATGAGTGCCAAAATGTGTGGAGAAAACATTAAAACACAATTTTAATGCTGCTGTTAAATATTTAAGGGCACCACTTACACAGACGATGGGTGGAGAGATACACTGAATCCTTTGTTTCTTGCACACCAACTGATTCCAATTGCAAAGAATTCAGATCCAAAATTTCGCTTTTCTTGGTAATATTACAACTTTTACTATTGCAATATGACTCCATTCTTTAATTTCACTTTTTTTTCCAAAAATGCTTCATACTTTTCAATTGCTTGTGACGCTGCTAAAGAAAACTGAGAAACTGCTTTCAACTTGGCATTTCAAGTAACGGAACTTGGGTTTAAATAGTAGGTTTACTGTGCTTTTTGCACCCATAAAGGACAGCAACAACAGCAACAATCATAACAACAAGATTATTTTCTTATTTTGTGCTGATTGAAAAATAACACTTTCAAGCTTATCTCACAACCCTCTGGACAAAAACCCACCAATCATGTAAACTTAGTTGCGGGGAAATCCTTCTGCTGTGATCCATGTGCTTTATAAAACCAGTAGCTTAATTTGGTTGGACATGGTAATTGGGTTTTTCAGTGCATGTTAACATACTGATTGAGAACTGCCAATACAAATGTACAGAAATCTGAAATTCAACATTTGCT
>JAQFJA010000001.1:26752673-26768865 GCA_029874485.1 Naso brachycentron
TTAAAAAAAAAATCAAACTCTGTCAACTTGTTGCAGAAGGACTCCCGCACTCGGTCTAACTTGCAAGCTCTGTCAACTTAAAATTTGGATTTTGCAAAAAAAACAGTGCACATTTTCTAAGAATACTAATGAAAATGTTTTTGACAGAGCTGATTTGTGCAAAATCAAACTTTGCACAACAAATTGCATTATATATATATAAATAAAAAACAAGATAGATACAAAAAAATGAAAATCCAAAACCCACATACGAGTGGGCGGGAACAGAGGTTGGCAAGAAGCCACTAGAGTGCATTAAGTGGAGGGTGGTTTGCCTGCAGATGGAAGCAGGAGTCACTGAGTCTAAGTCACTGAATCACACACAGTACATACTTGGGATGAAAAGTTGCCTCTCAGTATTGTGTAATCACAAAACTGCCAAATTATACGATCAAATTTAAAGTTTGCTTTCAACTTTCCTTGAAAGTAATGGGATAAATGTAGGGGCGCATGTTGCCTCCCTTTTATTTGTTTCGCTCCAAGCCAGGTGATAGAACCATAACCCACCGCCATGCAGAGTGACGTTATAATAATTTGCAAGCAGCCAGCAGCCTTCAGGCATTCTCCAAAGTGACACTGATAAACATGTAACAGATGCTTTGCTTGGGGAATTGGCTTCTAGTGCCTGTGTGCAGTGCTTAAACATGTCATTGCCAAAATGAGTGAAATCATTCAAAAGACTAAAGAAAATTGCATTCCATTAATAAAAATACATTGGAGCACAATGGCTTAGTTGTTAAAATGTTAGCAAGAATTTGTGGAAAAGGCAAAACAACAAGGGAAACACACTTAGACTGCATTGTGTGTAAATGTGACACAGAGCTGTACAGACTGCTGAAGTTCTTCACAACCTGAAGACCTGCTGATTTTTAAACCCACCAGCATGGACCTACCATCATTTTTATTTTCTACAGCTAACCCAAATAAACAGCAAAACCTATGCTGTTTGTTTGTTCCTCTCTCTCTCTCTCTCTCTCTCTCTTTCACACACACACACACACACACACACAGACATGTCAAAGACAGCCTCGGCGACAGGGAGGCTGCATGCAAGTGTGTGGTTTGCTCTTTCTCTTAGCATCTCCATATAAACGGAATTTTATTTTTTTAAAAAACAAACAAACAAACAAACAAAAAACCTCAGGGCGTTTAAATTTTGAGATTTTAGAAGGTCCCAACCCGGATGGGATTTTTGGGGCCGATGCCGATACCAATTTGAAGAAGTAAGAAAATTCTGATATCCGATATATCAACCAATATTGTTATATGTATTAGCTGAATGTGGTTATTGAATACTTGTGTCAAAATGTGTGATGGAGGCAGGATATCTTACATTTTAACAAACATTATTCCAAACATCAGAGCACTGAACAGTAATAACTTCACTTGCTAATTATTGAGTAGTGGACTGCCCTCTGCTGGACAAACTGTCATTACACCATCTCAAATCACTAGTGCAAGCATTTTTTCAGGCTTTAAAAAATGCATTTTAGTATCGGTGCATATCAGAGAACATTTACTTATATATGTGCAATAGGCCAATAACATCGGCAAACAGAAATGTCAGTCGGGCCCTAATAAACACGTAACAACATAAGAAAACTCCTCGGGGTACTTAATAGTTGGTTTTCTATGATAATGACAATCTAAGGGCAACTTTTTGACCATCTTCAGTTTGAACAAAAAGAAGACTGACCCAATGCACTACAGCTTTGATTGATGTGCTGCTATTAAAAAAAAAACCAAACAACTATTGTTTATTTTCCAGCAATCCTGTTTTAGGATGATAAGAGGGTTTTGAGCAGCAACATTTCGTCTGTTGTTCTGAACCCTCTTAGAGAAGCTAGACACAGAGATGAATCAGGACCTGTCAGACTGCATTAGAAAGCTATCACTATTATCTTTAAATACCTAAAATACATTTTCCTGCTCCTTTTGCGTCCCACGGATATTGAGGAGAATATCCAGCTCAGATTGCAGACCACCACGTCTACTGTGGAATATTATTTTGTCAGACTCGCTCATTATGAATCTTTATCTTCTGAACCCAACAGCAAAGGAGCCAAGCGCAGACTGGAAAATTCAACACAAAGCTCTCAGACAACAGCGAGGAGGCAGAGGGAGGCAGCAGCAAAAAGACAAAGCCACAGGAACACAACTGAGCGGACGGCATATCATCCAAAATGCAGAGCTCCTGCATTTGCCTGAAGGATCTCTCTAAGAGCACACACTTGCGCACTCTTACAAAAACATATGTGCGCCCACACACACACACTTACATACACACACACACACACACACACACAGCTACACACACACATTTCAGCATTGTTTGCAAAAGCTAAGACACTGGAATTGTCAACAAATTTCAAACTGTCATCTGAAAACCTCCATAGTAAAATGGCATGCGTTCTAGAAATTCTTTTTAAAAAGGTAGCAATGGCACTGGTAACTTGTTTCATGATTGTTCATTTGTTGTTTACTTATCTGAGTTTTATTCTGAGTGAGGACACTGCTTTCTAAATGTGTGATCTTTCTAGAAAAATCCCTTCGCACTGGTGAGGTCTGACACTGTATCCTGTGATAAATATATCAATTGACAAATAAAAATACTACCACTATTACTACTACTACTACCCAACTTAGAATATTGTTTGTCACTCATTGTAGCAAGGTTAATTTACTCCTCAACATTTTGAAATATAGAGGCTCAAAGTTGGCTGGCCAACTGTTCAACATTTAATATTTCAGCACTCTTTCTGCCTTTAACACTCCAGAGGCAGAGAGCCAAAGACTCACAATGGGTCGTCTCCCTGAGAATGTGCCATGCACTGAGTAGTAACTCCTAGCTACATGTATCTGTGTTATCTGACCTTTCTGTGTCCTTTCAATAAACTGTAATTTTCAGTAAATGTGTGAAGAATAAATGGTTCTTTGTGGGAAAGAAATGAGTGAATATGTTTGTGATCAGCAGGGGAAAAGGTTGCACGGTGCAAAGAGCACATAGGATTTACACCTCGTGAATATTAATAATTATACTCGGAACACTGCCGGAAGAGGTTACTAGAGAGGCACCGACACTGAGGTCAGAAGAAAATGTATTTTGAAAAAGGAATTTACCCAGTAATTTTAAAATTTGACCTTGTGGAATAATCATCTGATGGACCTGAGAAGGTTGACTGCAAATCTTCATGCACAACTTGTGGAAATTACTCAAAAAAAATCTTCTCCCAGAATTTAATTTTCATGTTGTATTAAAATCTGATTTTATCACTTAATTTGTTGGCTCTGTACATTACTTTAGAAGGTTGAAACCACACAAATCTAGCCTTTAATTGTATATATCCTGCATGTGCAGACAGCACAAAATGTCACAGTCTCAGAGCCAAAACTGATTTTTCAATGTCTTATTTTGTCCGACTAAGTACAGATTGCCAATTTACGATCCTGACAAGGAAAATTAGGTCTCAAAAGTTCTCTTTTTGAGAAGCTGGAAATAATAGAAATCCTTGAGAAATGAATTAAATGATTAATTAGTTATAAAAAACCATTGGCAATAAACTTTCTCTCAATAGATGAAGTGACTAATCTTTGCAGCTCTAGTGTATTGCTGCAACTAACGATGACGAAACCGTCTTTCATGAAATGTCAAAAAAGTGTGAAAAAGGCTCATCTCAGTTTCCCAAAGCCCAACGTGACATCTTCAAACTGCTTCTTTTGTCGAAACAGCAGCTCAAAACATAAAGACTCCCCATTTAATATCATAAATGATACAGAAAAGCAGCAAATCTTCACATTTAAGAGGCTCAACCAGCGATTCTTTTTACTTTTCCATTTTAAAAATGACTAAAGTTATTCAATTAGCAAAACTGTCAACTTTTAATTGTCTATCGAACTGTTGCAGCTTTACTCTAGTGTCCATGTTGATCAACTTTTCTGAATGTAATTATGTTTAAACAAGTACTATTGAATTGTCTTTAACCACTTTATTACAGCTTACACATTTTTACAAAAGGAAATGTATAACACCTCATGTTTGTTGTGAAAAAACAAGTGGCACAGCATTATGGGATCTTGATGGTACAGCACTGAAATTCATTACCCGAATGCTTATAAAGTCAGTGTTAGAACTTATAATGCAGATTAGCTTCATGAGACATAAACTGAGGCATACCTCAGCAGAGCAAGTAAAAATGGCTTCAATGCACACAAAAATATTTTGCTTATGCAGATATTGAGTGACTTCAAGGATGCAGAAGAAAAAGAAACACAACTGGAGGAAACAGAAATAACTGGAGCTCTTCTGGGAATTCTCAGATCAATCAGAATCTCACAGCAGTCACACATAAAACACAGGTGCATAAACAAGAAATCAAAAACAGTTCAGCGGTCAAATGTGTATTGAGAAAGTTTGCTTGAATAACAATAAAGCATGAAAATAAAGTCCCTCCCCATCTCCAGCATTAATTCTACAGTATTGGCACAGTATGTTATGTCACGGTCTTCATTTCCTCCAAAGTTGCTTGTGAAAAAGTTCGGTTGCTCCCCTTTTAGTTTCAAAAGCTACCAACTGCTTTAATCAGCTTTGTGCTCACAGCAGCTCCTTCGTGTGACATTTGGTGCGGTCACCAGACTCGAGTGTCCATGCTGGAAAATGTTAGGCGACAGGTGCTCGGCTCTATTTCAAGGCCCATAATCCATCTTTTTTGCAAGTTTAAGAGCCAGGTCGGGTATACATCTTGCTGGGAAGGAAACAAAAGGTCTCTTGCTCGGATTTGGAAACCAGGAGGATCTCGCAGAGGCTGCCATTAAGCCTCAGAGCTGCCAGTGACCGAGGCGAAAGGGAGGAAGAAATATGTTTCAAGCTTGCTGAAGTCAACAGGCTTGGGATCTGATCAAAGTGACAGCGGGGTTTTTGTATGCCATTCTAGTTTTATTGCCTCCTATTCACAGCTTGTGGAAATGATATTTTTCGAGGGCTTTACTCAGACTGCATTTCTCGCTAATGTACACAAGAAACCTGTTTTCAATGCTGCCCGTCAGTGGGAAAAGTGTTGCCCTATTGGGAAAGAGGGATATTATTTTCCTTTTCCCGTTTTCCCCTACATATTCAGTATTGATTACACCAAAGCTGATCAAAATCAGATCATTTCTTCATTAACCTCCACTGTGTTTTGTCCAGCACTGCTCTTGGTAATGAAGCTCTCTATACTGCAAGTATTTCACTACATATATGAATGAAACTTTGAGAGTTGAATGTAAAAAATGATTTGGTTGCACTTGTGATTGACTCTGTTCCGACATCTCAGTTGGCAAAATTGGCTAAAAGCTCGGACAGTAACAAATCTGTCATATCTCATCTCTCTTTTTCAACAGCAAAGAGCAGAGCACAAAACATTAGAGCAGCAGCTTCTCATTTTTAGCCAGAACAGACTGTCACTTTTGCCAGTTAAAATAAGTTTTCTGTGAAAGAGTTGACGGAAGGCCAAAGTGAAAATTGTCTATTCCTGTTGAATTCTCAACTGAAATGTGTGTCTGAAAAGAGCAGAGGTGGGGATAACAGACTTTGACCTTATTTTGTAGTCTCATTAAGTTGTGCTGACCTGACTTGCAGAAGATTTTATCAACCTACAACCAATCAGTTCAGTGAAACCAGTGTCACGTGACATTTCACATCTAGAGCTGTAATGCCCTTTCATCAATAACGCCATAAAACCCTCCCCGTGTTAGAAAATGGTTGTGATTCACCTGACATGGGCCAGGATGGGTGGAAATCTGTCTGAATGGAAGAGAGGCCAGACTCGGAGTGAATAAACAATCTGTTCTTATTCGCGGGACTCCAAATGCAGATGCTTTGTCATGGCCCTTGGTGTCTCATACAGACACAGAAAGGACCACTGAGGGTTTAGAGACACATCAGGCTCCCGATGTAAACCCATTCAAGTTATCATTACACCCTCGTAGAAACTTCTCCATCCTACACAAAAACAAAGAAGTGTCATACAACCTTACGGTTGGGGTTGAGTGGAGGGCAACACAGCCGACCCCATGTTCAGCAAACTGCAGTTCAAGACCTGTGCGTGACCTCAAGTAAAAGTTCATGATCTTGTTCTCAACATAACCAACCATGTGTATTTGCTTTACTAAGCCTTACCCAGTATTTTTTTTTTCCTAACCAAAAATTGACCCTTTCAGAGTGTAACTGACGTGTTCAAGAAGACTTTGATGCTGGTGGGCTTTGTGCATCTGACATTAATGCAAAAAGGTACCTTGTGCATCTGTACGCAACACTTAGGGACATTTAGTTGTTGACAAATTGACTGCGGTATTTGAGAAAGTGAGACCAAGACCTGATTGGATAAACCTTGAGCTCGGCCTCCTGGTGTGGTTCTCAATTTGTAGTATCTGCACAACTCGTCTGAGATCAGTTGTTCCAGTGATAACCATCCTGTTTCTTCACTGATAACAATGATGCCTTTGATCGCTTTTACTAATGATAAAGTGAATGGCTTTGTGGTAAAGTGACAGCAGCATGAGCAAAACGTTATCTCCATAACGCAGAGTAGATAATACACACATGAAAGATGATTTTTCTCCTTATTTTCTTTATTTTTATGTTGATTCACGGCATCCTGCCAGGACTCAATGAGTCTTTAACAGGGTGAGAGCTAAAAATTAAGCTACACACTGAAAGGAAGCCTTTTTTTTTTTCAAAAAAATTTTTTTTTTCATTTCAACATTCATTGAGAAATGCTACCCTTCACCAGTGCATTTTGCTAAAGCATGATTGCAGCCAAAACGCTGCTCAATAGAACAGTGGGCCTCCTGTAAGAGTTAAATCACCATTAATCTCATGAATGGGAGCATTTTTACATTAACATTCTTTCACAGTTACAAAAGAGAAGTAGGTATGGCAAAGATTCAAGACGGCGAAGGTCAGCTGTATTATGACAGTCATTAGCCTTTTCCACTTAAGTACACAAATCTAATAAAACATTCACTTGGTTCACAGCCCAGAGCTGCCTATGGTTTTTTTTGTTTGTTTGTTTTTTTGGTTATTGTTTTTTGGTTTTTGCTATTGGAGCGATTCTGAGTTGAAACAAACATGAATGACTGCAAAATCTTTATAGAGTGCAGACAAGTGTGTGGAGATTGCGCACTTCATCTGCTCTTTTATTCATAGCTCTTAAAGCTGAGCTTACTAATGCGCCGAGAGAGTAAATGATTTTAATGAGGTGGAGGGTTGTGATGGAGGAGCTGCTCCGCACTCAATCCTGAACGGTGTGGGAAGCAAACCTGTGTCAAACAGCCTGCGTCAATGCATTTTTCAAGTAGTTATTTTAAACCTGTGTTGAGGACCATAATAAGGACCACATAAGCACGAGTCCGGTTGCAAGTGGTTGAATGTCAGTCACAGATTAGCATTGGCTCCGTTTTTTATGTTCTGCTGTGATTGTCTAGCACTCATTAGTGCCAGGACTCCCACTCGGTAAACACCACCCACTTGGCACCTAATTAGAGTACAGCAGTGGGAATCTACTTACAACCACACATTTCTTGTATGTCTCTGTGCCCCTAGGTGTTTAAAATGTGTTAATTTCCTCTATTTTATTCAGTTTATCAACAACTAAAATTAATTAGACAAAGTGATCACTAGGAAATGAGCTGTATTGATTCTTTCTAAAGACAAAAATAGAGCATAAGAGGTATTCTCTCCTGAATGAGGCTGCTGCTTTTGATCAAATGAGACGACTGCTCCTATGCAAACTGATCCATCCATGGATTTATTTGATACTTTCTCAGTGCCATCTAAACCTGGATTGTTGAGTTCAGTTTGTAAAAAATACAGCCCTATGTGATTTTTGGGGCTGATCATGATAAAAATATTAGAGAGTAAGAAAAGTTCAGTATCCGATATAATGTGGTTATCAAGTACTTGTGACAAAGATATGTAATAGAAGCAGGATATCTTACATTTTTTCATTCATTCATTTATTATCTGTAACTACTTATCCCCTGCAGGGTCAGGTTAGAAAATTCAGCCGTAGTTTGACTTCTACCATTATTCTACCAACACTTGAATTCACCTCAACAGACTATCATCATATTCAACTTGCTTTGGGCGTACTGTGGAGTGTTAAATTGGAGTTTGGTAATGGCTACTGCTACTGAATGTTACTGGTGCCATTGACTTGCACTAGCATTAGCATTCACAATGAAACAGCGAGCCGTCCAAACTCTGTACTGCATCAAATGAGCTGAAAATGGTCTCTATTAATAGGAACAGGACTGGAGAAGTCAAAAATGAGGCACTATGTCAAAAATCCTGAAATATCCCTTTAATTTTAGGTGAGGTTGAGTGCCTCTACAGTAAATGTAACAATATAAAAACAATCTAATAATCATCTGCTAATTTTCTATTGTGTGTACATGTTGTTTAAAGGCAGAGTCAGCAGCATTTGTTTGTTGCGGCTTGTAAACACAAAATTCAGATTGGTCAGATTGGGACACTTCTCCCGAGCTCAACTCTGCCAGAAGTATCGTAGCATGTATGTCTACTGCTTGTGCCAACACAGCAAGCTATGCAGGAATAATACACTTATTTTAATAGAAAAGTCAATCATTTAGCAAGCTCGCACAAACTAACCGTCGGTGTTTGTCACCTACTGTGTCACTCTTCATTCCCGGCCTCTCCTTGATTGCTCAAATGCAGGTCAAAACCAAACCTACATTCACTTACGTTCTGTAACGAGATGTATCCGCTTGCCATTCTACCTCACTAGAGCTTTTTTTATTTCTCCGTCACTACGTCCTCATCTGTGATTTTCTCTGATCCGCACGGGGCTCAGTTGCTATGTTTTATCCACTCTCAACTTCACCTGTCCACTCTCATTTGCTCAGGGAAACATGCCCACTCCCCACCCAGACTCGTCTTGAGACAACAACAAAAAAAAAAAAAAATACAGGAAGATATCAAAATAAAATAAAAACAAAAATACTGCAGAGGACAGTGTCTCTACAGACACAGTCACCACCAGTCACCACTTGTTTAGAGGCCCAGAACTGATAATTGAGCCGTTTATATTTTATTTGCCACTGACTCTATCTTTAAAGCTTGTGGAATAACACAGTATCTCTAAAAGTCAGGTGCTCAGTTCAACTCTTGTTGTGTGAATGGTAAAAGTTAAGCCTTTGTGTGTTGCAGGTGCTGTTCCTCCTTGGCTACAGGACGACCCTCTAGAGGGGACCTCCGGAACAGCAGCACAACCGGAAATTGGCCCTTTGCTCCAAGACTTCCTCAAACAGAGTACGAAACTCACACAGAGATGTCGTCAGCTGTGTGCTGTGTAAATTTGTTGTCAGCTGAGCATTTTGTTGTGCTAATAGAAATGTTACAGGCTTAATGATCCTTTTAATGGGCAGTTACGTTTCATTGGTTGCTGTCTCATTACTTATGTCTGCATTCTGCTGTTTTTATGCCTTTCTATAAACACTGCAACAAATTCAAATTTACACGTTTTTGATGTGCTTTAAAAAAATTCACACTCAAGCATTATACACATATTGTCTTTGCTCATAATCATTCTTAATTATGTCAACATAACAGTCATGTAAGCATCTTAAAAATGCACTGTAATTAACATGACCTCTTCTGTCTTTTGCCAGAGGAGCAGGAGAAGCTGCGGAAGCTTCCACCAAACAGAGTTGGGGCCAACTTTGATCACAGCTCGCATACAGACGCCAACTGGCTTCCGTCCTTTGGTAGAGTGTGGAACAGTGGCCGACGATGGCAGTCCAGGTGAAATCACAACACGCCGCACCTGAGACTTAACGTTGAATTGTTTTGGTGCTAGAGTGTTGTCATTGCTCCCATCCGTTACACACACACACACACACACACAGAGCTCTTCAGATCGGATATCCTGTGTGCTGTTATCAGTAACAGCCAGTTTGGTAGATGACCAGCAGTGTGCATGGAGAGCCTATTAAAGCAAGATTGGGTGATATAGTTAATGCAGATGTTTTCTTTAAAGCAACAATATGTCATTTTGATTGCGACTTGTGGCCTCAAAAAGTAAATGTAAGAATGCACGTTAATGTCTTGCACAAAACAGCAATTTTAGTTAAACCATGACATATTTTCCGAAGAAAATGTCCTCTGGTTTTCCCTCTGATGTTTTACAGCTGCTCTGCCTTAACCCTGTGATTCATTGTGGTTCCTGAAGGCAACATGTAGGCTGCCTTCAGACCAAAGCTGCGGCTGCAGCTCCGGGTAGTTGTTGGGGACAGCTCCGCTTAGCATCTGTTAGGTGCAACCTTCCTTGTGTTTACCTTTCTTTTGGTTCTTTTTTCAGTCTCAGGAAAATAACATGATAATGATCAGCTCAGCAGAAGAACTTCTCTCGTGTCTGCATGTGACTGTGACTTTGTCTTTTACAGGCACCAGTTCAGACAAGAGGAGGGGCAGAAGAACAGACAGAAGAGGAAGAGGGAGCATGGAGCAGAGGGGTCAAAGAAAGCAGCAACGACTGAACAGCTGACAAAAAACTTTTAAAACTGTGTATGGATGTTTTAAGTGAGGGTATGTAAATAGTTTGCTAGATGTAATATAGTTTGTTTTTTTTTTTTTTTTACTATGTTTCTGATGAGTTGTACTTGGTTGAAATGCTCAGAAATTGTGTGTAACATTCCTTTGGATGGAATTGGAAGTTTGCTGTTAACATATTGATTTAGTATGTTCAGAGGAGTTGACTTGGATCATTGCATTGTTGTATAAAAATTGCATGAACCAACTTCACACTGCTTTTCTCAGAACAACACCCTGCTGCACTCCCAGAGATTTGAACCATATTAGTGATGCACAGTTGGTCACTGACTTGCTCCATTTGATCAGCTGGAATTCAGCGACCTTAAACAAAGGCAGAAGAGTGAAAAGTCTCGTTAAAGTACTTTTCCTGCTCCGATTCTGCAAGCAGCTCCACGATTCTGCTCAGTGGTTAGACATGGAGCTTTGACAATCTGAGGACAGCAGGACTGTTCTGGTGAATGAACAGCAGGTGGTGCCGGCCACACAGTTGAAAACAGGAAACATATGACACACTTTCATCAGTTTTCGAGAATGTATGTCATTAATTTACTCTATGTGGCAGAAACATCAGTGAAATGAGTTGATGTTTTATGTAACCCCTTGTCAAATTCTCACCCACCAATGTTATTTTTGTTAGCCACCTGACACGAAGTGTGGTGTGTGTCCTTTGACAATAAATGTCTTTTGCCATTTAAACTTGCACACCAAATATGAGCTTTCATTTCCCCTTTCAGAGCAAGTATGTGATGAACTACTGGAAGAGGCCCGAAGGTTGCACATGCAAATCGTCACTTCAGATGTGACAGCTATTCGCTTTAAGAGAGAGTGCATCAAATATCTTGTGTGTCTAATATCAGTGGTCCCCGATTTATTGCTTTTTTTTCTTTTCTTTTTTTTTAAAGTTCAACCTGTTTTGTAGTCATTTGCTATAAAAAGAAGGAAGTTATTTGGTGGAAGTGTCCACGAGAAAGGCGTCAGGGATATTTCTGGTTCACTAAATCTAAAAGGTAAGGAAGGTAAAAAATTAGAAATGTTATTACAGCACTTCTCAAACAAATGGGCACTGGATTGGAAGACACAACCAAGAATGTGTTTAAAAAAAAAAAAGCCCCCTTGTGTCTTTAAACCTAAATTGATGAAGCATAATGCAGTCCATGATGAAAACCTGATTTGATACGTACTAAGCCATTTTTGCACCCGTGATACTGAGGGGTTTGTCTGCAAACATGCTAAGCTGCTACTGCTGTCTTACTTTCATGCATGGTGACAAATTGCTTTGATCATGCAGATTTTTGTTGCACTTCCTATGATGAGTCACGTGATGACGAGTTTTATGCTAAGTGCTGCATAATGACTTAGTCTAAATCCCCGTCGATATTGCCGAACAGACAGACATAAAACAGATGATTTTGCAAAACTGTTATTGTATAAAAATATGCTGTACTTGCATGATCAAAAAGGGAACATCACGGAGATGGGTGAATGGCCAGGAGAAGTAAATGCAACATCCCATATTGCAGACGCAGAGCTTTCAGTAGGCCTCTCTGTTATCTGTATAGGCCTCCCCTCCACAGCAAAGTATAATCAGGCTTCAGTGTGCTGTGGATAGATGGGCGTGGATGTCAGTGCAGCTGCAAGGCAATATGGGGATACAACGTGTAGCCGATCTATTCTTAGCACTGTGACAACATGGCTATGGCCGATTCAGTACAATCGGAAGAAAAGAAAGGGGTTACCATGTATGCATTTGTTTTCGAACAGCTTAAATATTTTACCACATTATGCCAGCGCTGTATAACTCTATAAAATGTTGCTTTTTATATCAGATCATGGTTGGTTCTTGATTTTTGTTAAATATTATATGAGCTATTGACAGCCGGGGCTTCAGCTCAAGAGCTACCCTTGGCACTAGAAAAAAAATGGGAGGGGAGAAAAAGCACGTGTACTGGGCGTTTCTTAAGTTAATCCATAGTCCAATCACAGGGCGGGATTTTTGAATAAATCTGCATGTTTTAAAGAAGGCGTAATCCCTGACTGCTGATTGGTTAGGGAGAATAGAAGCAACCAATCGCTTAAATGACAGGCGCTCAGCTGGCCGTGAAGCCCCGCCTCCTTTATATTACCGAGCAAACCCCGGAAACGTTGACGCTTAAAGGGACAGAAGAGGAATTTCAGGCAAAGGTTGAAACAACGAAAACAGCTGCGAGCACAAAAAAAAAGACAGGCAGAGAGAGGAAGGGACGTAGTCAGCCAACTAGCGAGCTATGTGGCACGACAAAGTGGGAGGACGAGACTGAAACTGTCCGATTATTTTACCTATCAGACGTCCATCTGAGGCTGCTAACGGCTTTTAGCTTCGAAGTCGATTTTCGCCCTATAACGTTCGCTACCTGGAATTCGACAACGCAGCAGTCACCACGGCAGAGAGATAACAAAAAAGGCCAAACTCCCAGACGACAGAGACGCGTCAGTTGAGGCTGTCCACCTTTTTTTATTAGGTGAGTAGGCTTCCAAATCTTCTATTTTTGCTAGCTAGCTACCTCCTATTCCTCTGCGTTTTGTGAATTTTAGAGATCGCCTTGTATTTAAACTGTATACAGGTCCAGGTTATTTAATAACTTCCGGATGATTTCAGTGAAATATTTGTACTCTGGATCTGCAGTTCTTCATTGGCATCAATTTCCTCATTGATTTGCAAATCTGATCAAAGTTTGGCTGGAATCCAGCATAAACCAGCTGATGACCTGACAGTGTCTTGGTGTAGGGGGCGTTCCCCTGCTTTGTCTGCCCTCCTCACTCTTTTCTTTACGTGTGTGTGTCCGTGCGTGCGTTGCAGCCTGCGGTGGTTAATGACAAAGTGATAGAAATCCCAACCTATCAACCATCCATCGAGCATAATGGGTGCGTTTGTCTCGTGAAGATGCACGTGTAAATATCTCGTTTTGTCGTAGCTGCACACTCATGTTCCTCCTGGCATTGTGCATGTATGGGCTGTGCAAGACGGAGGGATCAAGCAGCACGAGTATCTGTGAGATTATGACTGTAGCTCAGCGGGTGGATTGATGATGATCAGTGAAAAGCTCACAGGAGAGAGGATAGCACTGAGTGCAGTGGGCGTATTGTTCCCTTGGATTGCACTTGGGAGTTGCATTGCATCATTCAGAGAATGGAGCATTGATGTCACCACTGAACCCTTGCTACAATATACAGCATATAAAACCTGTAAAGTGTTCGAGGAGAGCCAGTTATTAAAGTGTTATTATTGGTTCTGCCACAAAGCAGTTCCTCCCATTGTCCTGACAAGCAGAGCATGATGGCATTTACATACACATTAGTCACACGTGTGTGCACTTGCGCTGGCCCTTCATCACCTATACAGCACACGTGTATGTGGAATTGACCCACTGTCTCACATGTATCTAAATAAAAGATTTCTGCACAGTGCACAAATACACACACATATGTACACACACAATGCAGCAGCAAATCCATCTGCAAGTCGACATTTTTCTTTCCCTGTCTCGCTTGTCCTTGCATTGCTCTGACAGCCACCCCCCGCCTCCCTGTCTGAGAGAAACCAGTGGGCTTTGTCCTCAGCTGAGTGTGACGTCATGCAGATCTTTTGCTGTAAGTAGCCAACCCTAAAGGCGAGGTGCATATTATTCTGCAGGCCTGGGTCCTGGGTTCAGGCTTGTCCCGCGCGCAGTACCTCTTTTACTCGAGTTCCCAAGAGAAAATAAGAGAGAAGTCTGTTCATTTGAGACAAAGAAACTTAGAAAATCATCTCACATCCAAAGTAAAGGAAGGAAGGGAGAAAGAATGGGACATTTTCTGCATGGAAGGAGAACAACACCAGGAACCCGCAGTAATGACTGTTCTGCTTGCCGAGTTCAAAATGTACCACCCCAAAACTACCAATAAATTTATGGAAATACATCGTAACCTACTACCCGGCCAAGGACAATGAGTTAAGCAAGAGTTGGTCATGAGTGTGTTTTCTCCATCTGCAGCCACCAGTGCCTAGTTAGGCTATTTATTAGATGAGTACAGTGTGGTCAAGATGTGCAGTTTCTCCTGAATCTGTCAGAATCAATTAGGCCCGGACTAACCATGTTAAAGTTTCTGTGAAGCATTGCCCTGTGAGTGGCTCCTCTTACCTTGCCTGCAGTTCACAGTTGTATTCACACACACAGTTTTATACATGGGAACCTGTGACATTAAGGCCTTCAAGTTAAGGGTCAGCATTTATTCTGCGCACCACCTTTAAACACGTTGAATCTACCTTTTTGTCCTCTTGTAGCGATCTGAATGATTGATTACAGTTCATGGTTGCCTTTCCTCCTTTTAGCGTCTGAACCTGGCAGCTCTTTGTGTGTTTGTTTGGAAAGTGGGGCTGGCTATGAAAGTGTTGAGCTGATGAGGGCTTGTCGTCAGCCATCCAATGTGTTTCTGCTGGATTTGATGTGAGAGATTACAGATGATTATGTGGGTTAGATCTAGTACACAACGCTGCTCTGGGTCTATATTGATCTCTTGTGTGTGTGTGTGTGTGTGTGTGTGTGTAAGTGCAGTCAATTGTACTTCTTCTCATGAGAGCTAAATTACCTCTCTTACATAAGGAGCTATGTAGCAATTAGGGGTTGAATTTGAAGTTTACAGATGAAAATGTCCTCACAAATCCAGTATTACAAGCATGTGTATGTCACTGTGAATACATGTTTTTTTTTAACTCATCGCCTGAAGCTACGACCAGGAACCAGTGCTGACTGGTAGAGTGACGGCAACAATGTCTCCCTTGTCTGAAAAAAATACTACATGTCTTAGTAGCTTCGACTTACCTACCTATGTAGTTTTTTCCTCTGTATAACGACAAAAACCTCACTGATCAAGTGATGCACAAAACTAAAACTCCTGGTATTGATGTGACTCGTGCTGCTCTCAGCAATTAGTAACTCTAAGATATTTTTGTTATTTTGCTTGAGCCATTGTTTGTGGAGGCCCACTGAGAATTTTACATATTTTTTTTAAGATTTCAAGGTAACTACAAAGATTACAGGGAGTGTATGAGATCAACAGATGTTGAACTGATTCTTTTTTTGCGATCAAATCTTTATGAGTTTCAAAACAGGAACTAATAGTGACAGCAAGTATATGCTTTTGTTTGATACATAACATTACATGTTTAAAAAAAAAAAAGTTTTACACATTCTGTATGTGTTTTTGTGATCCCCTCAGGGGTCCCAACCCTGGTTTGAGAATCAGTGCAGTACACAGCCAATCAGAGTGATCCTGATTGTTAGGAGATACCTCATTCAGCCCAGGGACAGACCAGAGGCACATTGAGATGAAAGATAACATTGACAAACGGACTGGTCAGAGGACAACAAAAACTGCTCATTTGTTTACTGTAAAGACCAAATGTTCTCACACTAAAAACAAGAGAAAGCCTTCATAGTCAAGACTGTGGGTGTCACTTGGCATTTTGTGGTTACCGAAGGCAGTCATAGGAATATAAGTCATTATATCAATAACGGCTTTTTAAATGTGAGGGTGCGTGTTTAATCT
>JAQFJA010000001.1:26817574-26829727 GCA_029874485.1 Naso brachycentron
GTATAGCCTTGGGGCAGAAGCTTGGGCCTTCTGCTAGTTACTGAGATAGCCAGAGTTACTTGTCACGTCTTTTAAAAGTAATTGAATTACAATAAGAATCACTACATATTAAAACTATTGGCTGTGAAAAAACTTGTGAAAAAACTGACTTTTGTGTCGCTTTAAAGGTCCACCAGGTGTCAGTCATTAATGGTCCTCCTACCTACAGTAGACATTTGGTCTTGATTTGACAGAGGGACTTGGTTGACCCGCACCATGCAGTGACATGTGATGAGACCAAGTAGCTTAAAATATTGATCTGAAACATTACGATCACTATGATGAAAAGCAAGCTCACACTGTCTTGCACCACGATTGGATCAGGTGATGTTACATCATCAACAAGAAAATCAGGGGAAAAGGCTGCAGGTGTCCACTACTTTAATGCAAGGCAAAAGTAATGAGCCGATTTAAATTTGAATTTTAGAAATGTTACACACAACACTGGTTAAGTAACCAAAGACTCATTTTTTTCTGCCCTTTATGTGAGAATATTTTCAATACGTAGAAGAATCAAGTACTTGAAAGGAAAAAAACAACATTTGGTGCAATTGTAATATGTCTTTTTCTGCATCTCTACCCTGTTAATCATCTTGTGACTGCATATATTTAATTAACAAGCATTTGCCATTCTTGCAAACTCTCCTGATTTTCCCAGGAGACTCCCATTTTTCACTGCCCTCTAACAGTTTCCTCCTGTTTTCCCACTTCTCCCGTATTTATCCCAATTTATTATTATATCACCAAACCTGTTTTTGACACGGTAGCGGTACAGCGTGTATAAACCTTTTGACTCTTTAAGCCTACTGTTTCCACCCGGATAACTGTACAGATGCACCATGCATGTCATGTGAGCCCGCCCGAAAGAGAGCAACTAACCTTCAGCCCGCTAGAGGAAAACTCGATAAAAGAAAAAAAAAGCAGCCATCATTTCCTCATGCTCAACAGAAAAATATGCCTGTGCTTATTTTTCCCTTGAGTATGGGAGTCGCAGTGAAGAGGTGACTCACCATCAGGAGACAGAGAGCAATCAATGTTTATATGATGATGCATATGATGTGTGTAACACAACAGACTCTTTGAGGAGATGGGTAATAGTGTAATGAATGTATATAATGTTTATTCCAGAGACGTACTGAATCCTCAGAGCCAACATGGTAACTGTTAATGATCAGCTCGTGGATTATTACATCTTTCGATGTTCACTGTTATTTTCCACCAAAATCTTCAGTTTCAGCAGTTAAAAATGAGACGTCAGGTGGATGAATGAGGCATTTCTTTGCATCACATAAAGCTTTGCTGGGTGTTTTTTATTTGAGACTGTGTTACTCTCTCAGCAGCTTGGGGACTTATCTGTTAAGACTGTTCATACATCTATAGAATAAGTTATGGCCTCTGCTCCTGTGATCAAACCCTCGATTTCTCATTCAGCCGTTCACCCTGACCTCGGCTACAGTAATCAAATAACAGGATCTCATTTCTAAGCATTTCTTTGATCAAAGGTGCAAATGATTTTTAAAATCTAATAGCGATCAGAAAGAGCCATTTAAATTTAAGAAACATATTTGAATTTTTTATGAGCACATTCAGATGAGATTTCTTTATCTCTGTGACCTCCAGATCAACAAAAGTCAGCCGCTCCGGGAATCCACAGTCACAGTCAAAGGCTGATTTTTTTTTTCTGCTTTTCTATCAATACTTAATACATATGTTACATATTAAAAGTTTGACAAAGAAAAGAAGCTGAACAGGGAGAGCAGCAAGACAGCAGCTGTCGAGAAAGAGCTATCTTAGAAATCAAATTTTTTTTAGCCTGGAAGAAAATTCTTGATTTCATTGTAATTAAAAGTATATTTACTGATGAGTTTGAACAGGGTTCAAGAATCATAACAGAGGGATGAATTGATGTTTTAAATTAATTGCAAAATATGTAACATTTTTTTTAATTAAGATGTCTGGAGTCGACTATCTGTTTTACATATTTTGTTAATGGGAAATCCTTAGTTATATCCAAAGTAAAAATGTTTTTTATTTTGTTTCCTGTCGCTGACTTTCTGGGTAAGACCAGTCAGAGAGTGAGGATGGAAGTCTACAATTCTGACCAAACATTATGCAAATAAAACTTTAATACACAACCTTGTCTGTGATAATCAGTCAGTCAGATAGCTTCTCATTAACAACGGTCACTTTGCTTCACACTGTCATCAGATTGTGTCTCTTGTATTCATTGGATGGATTTCCATCAGCTGCATACAAACTACTCAGTCTCATTCCTTCTGACAGAGACTATTTTCAGCTCAGTGCGTGCAGTAAAGAGTTTTGCTGTCTCGACATTTTGCCGCTAATGTTAATGCTAGCACAAGTCAATGGATCCACCAATGTCCAAAACCTAACTTCAGATTAAACACTCCACCGTGCACCCAAAGCAAGACAAATATGATGACAGTCTACTGTGGCAAATTTGAATGTACGTAATAATTTTAGAAGCCAAACTATGTTTAAATTTCTTTAATATGTGGCTCTGATATGGTTAGCAACAACAGGAAGCTGCTGATCTTGTTTTTTCCTGCTGTTGCTAACCCCAACCAGAGCCACAAATTGAAGAAATTCAGCCTTAGTACTTCTAAAATTATTCTACAAAAACTCAAATTCGCCTCAATAGAGTGTTGTTATATTACGACTTGCTTTAGATGCACTGTGGAGTGTTTAATCTAAGTTAGGTCTTGGCCATTGCTGGATCCATTGGCTTGTGCTAGCAATAGCATTAGTGGCAGAAACTCCATACTGCATGCCATTAGCTGAAAATGGTCTCTATCAATGGGAAAAGGACAGGGTAGGTTGAAACTATGTTAAAAATTTGGGACTATCTGCACTCCACTCTGCTGGAGTACTATGGCAACAGCACAGATTAAATTAAAGAGTAAAACTCAAAGTATGTGTGGACCACTGAAGAAACTGCAGTGGGATTGTAATATAAATTGTTCTTTTGCAGTATTTTGAATGTTTTTCCTTTAGCCTTCCTTTCTTTCTTACATCATCACTTGGCACTTTCTTCTTCTCCAGTGGTTTAAACACACCTAAGTGGCAGCAGTGGATGGAAGTACACATAGGTGCACATTTTCTTTTTCCAACTGTCTAAAAAATTTGGTTAAAATCTGAGATATATATTCATGCAAACCCAGCTAGTTTTAAGACTGAGAGGCCTCTAGAGGCAGAAAACAGTGCCTTTAAGTGACAACATTAAAAAAATATTACAACATGGAGGTTTTCACACAGCAAATGCAATGCAGCTTGCACACACAGTGAGAATGAAATCTGGACAGTTTATGTGATAGCTGTTATGACAGAAGGGTAGACAGACTTGTAATTTCTTACAATATAATTTTTCATTTAATTTCCAAAGTAAAAGGAAGCACCTGACTAAATAAAAAATTGAGGTGAAATGTGAGCTGGATAGAAAAAATCTTCAGCTCTCCTTCAGCTGTGAATTCGTGTCTGAGATTCTGTTTTTTAGCTGCTCACAATTTTCAAGCTATCATGCCTGGATGATCCCTCATAAGGAAAAATAATTGGATTGAACAGAGTGTAAACCTGATGTGGATGTGAGAGCAAACAGCGAAATGCCGGCTCTTGATTGTTTTGTTGATTGTCTTTTTTGTGTCCTCCAACTGGTGAAAAATGAACTGAAACTGAAGCTGACTTTGGCTAATTATTTTTCAAAACATACAGCTAACCACTCTGTGTACATGTTCAGGTCTCTTGAGAGGGTAGAGTATATATATCACTGCAGTTTGCAGAGGCAATCAATAAAGTCATGCTTTCCTCTCCACACAGTTTACTGTCCAGTCAATGTTGGGCCGATGCGTCTGCAAAGGTGCTTTTATCAAAGCAAAGATGCTCGAATTGCCTCTGATTTGAGCAGCAACTTGCTTTCGTTTAGTTCTGCTTTCAGAGGAAAAACAAAGAAACAAACATGCACAAAAAATTATAGAGCATAACTGGAAATGTAATGGGTTTTTTTCAGCAAAATGAGGATGTTATTAGTTTTTTTTTTATTGGACCCAAGATTCCTGCTGTGCTCTCATAATAATAATCCAACACGTAATTATGAAGAAACAAAACAACAATAACTGCAGAAATTGAGTGTGTGTGAATTAATTCTGCGGCTAAACTGAACACTGAATGAGTTCATTTACGACTGTTACTAATGGGTTTTTACACTAATGATCAGTCTGCTGATAACTTTTCAAATCAATCAGCTGATAGTTATCTCTTCAGAAACTTCAGAAATACATTAAAAATTCTGTCAAAGTCAGGTGCAATTAAAAAGTTTTAAACCCAACGATGCCAGTTCTGGTGAGAAACTGGAACAATGGATTTGCAGTTAATAAACTTTTATTGAATAGATGGAGCACTTTCTAAATGTATCTAGATTTTGATCACATTTTTAATGGCACAGAGAAACCTTGACATTTCTTCTCCTTGTATATGTATCTATTATTAACCAGGTTTCTCATCATCTTCTTTTTGCTTCTCTGTGACTCCTCCGCATGCAGAAAAATGTCAGGTCTTTACGGAATGACTTACTCTGACAGTAGAGAATCTTTGCACGGACAAGAATATGAAATGGGTGTATATCTTTTATTTGTCAGGCTGTCATACCATTTCAGCATGTAATAAAAGCTTGTTTATACAGCATGTTTCTTAACAGAGTTGCAAAGTAAAGCAATTAAAAAGAAAATTCTAAAATAAGTAAGCCACTGAACTAAAAGTTAAGAAAACGTCTGAAGAGTGTCATAAGGTGCCACCATATTCTGGTTTTAGATTATGTGCCAGGGAAAGTGCTTATCCAAGTTTTAAAAACACTTTAACATTTACAAAACAAAAACAAAATATAGAAATAAAATGAAAACAGATCCTAATCTTGAGACACACTCAAAGGTGATTATACATTATGTAACTTCAGACTTCCTCTCTCTGATGAACTCTGTTTTTATATTCTGGCCGCATGGTTGACAGGTCATTACATTCTTCATTTATGTCATTACTTACCCATAAGATGTTAATTAATTTTCATCATATTGCAGCAATGTCATCACTAATTGTCCCTGATGACTTCAGCTTAAGAACATTGTGATTTTATTAACGTGTCGGTGCAGGCAAACAGGCTGAAAAATGCCGGCAGGACCTGTTCATTACTTATTCTGTTTTAAAGCCCATGTGTAAGCCTCTCACACACACATACCCACACCCCCTCCCACACACACACACACACTCTTTACTCCTCTATGACTGTCATCAAACATGCTCTTTCTCAACCATCTCTTAGTCTGAACCTTCACTGTCAAGCTGCCATGACATTGTCTACTACAATGCACTTTAAATATGCATAGCATTGGCATCAAACTGAGTTCAGTGTGTGTATGTGGTTTGGAACTGCAGCAGTGAATGTGGGGCTCAAACAGGCACAGCGTGTGAACAGCTACAGTATGAACTGACCAACAACCTTGAGCTTTAATGGATGAAAAGAACTTCAAAGTATGAGGCGCACGTGTCACCCGGCCGCAGCTCCCTTTCACTTTTATTCTGGGATCAACAAGAGATTCACTTTTTGTGCGAGTCGCGGCTCTGCGGCTCTTTTTGATCTGCGTGCAGGTTCTCATATAATCTGCTGCACCACAGCGGCTGGAATAGCAATGGAGCAGGTGTCATGCTCACCTGACAACAGGTTAACTCGACTCATCTCGAAAATCCATTCAGCTCTTTTGTGTTTGACATCTAATAAGCCCAGACTTAAATTAAAAGCCCATTAATGCCACGTAATCACGCTTTGCCGAGCTGCCTGCACCCCCCCTTCACTCTTCCTCCATGAGGAATTAGGGCTGGGCTGTGAGAGTGTAGCTCACCTATAGTACTCGCTGCACAGTTACACAGTTCACTCAATTAAAAAAGTTTCAGGACTGGATGGAAGACGGATAAGGTTTCTGTAATGGAGAATCGCAAAGGGGAAAAAAAGACTATTGTTTGAAAGCTAAATCATTTACTCTCTAATAGTTTTTACATTTATTTCTTAATCTTCCTTTTTTTGCCTCTTGGTTGCAGTAGTTACTTTTTCATTTTTTTCTTATATTTCTTTACTTGTATCTTCATTGTTATGCACTTAAACACCTATTTCAGTCCCTTGTGTGTTTTCAAATAAAAGTTTTTCTGGCTCAATATTAAAGACATTTTTGATCATTCTATTGCATTTACGCCTGGTTTGAGCAACAAAAAGAAATTGCATTTTGACATCTCATAAGGAACTTTTATTATTTCATTTCAGTGCAAACATGAAGTTCTTTTTACCCAAATGTTAAAAGTTCTTGATCACAAATGAGGCATGCAGTGTGCAGGAGTTTTTGCTTTCATCAGCCTTGGGTCTCCTCCTACTCACCTGTCCACCTACAGGTGTGCAGAAGTCTTCATCCTGTGATATCTTGTATGGAAAAGGTGTAGGTGCACGTAGAACGTATTGTAAATGCTCCTATCATGTTGAAACTCTCCCTCTTCCCTTTAACTCAAGCGAGCGAAGCAAGGGCTGCAAACACTTTCTGAACAGAGAAAAAATAAGTGGAGCTCAAGCAGCGCGTTGCTTCAGGGAACTCTTGAGGGACAACAGAGACGTGTAGAAGAGATTTGCTGAGCTACAGCAACACTGGTGCTAGCAGGCTTATCCACTGGAGTCACTTTAGAAAGCTACAAAAATCAGTCTAAAGAATCTGTCACCTGTCGATCGACCTTTGCGTTGTCTTGGGTTATGTGTTTTATTGCATATATTTTTTAAAGTATTCCTTTCCACAATAAAGTAAACTGTTAGGGAAAGATTGTAGCTTTTGCAAAGCGACAATAATAAAGGTATGTTGAAGTTATTGAAACACTATACTAGTGTTTTAGGCTGTGGATGAAGCACAAGCTTTAACACGCTTGCTTTGTAATGTTTCTTTTCAAATCCATCATAAAGGAAGAAACCATCAGGAGAGTGACTGATGTGTAGAAGGTTGTTTTGCTGCCTTTTCATGTTAGTGGATGGAAGGTAGCTACAGACTGAAGAAAAAAGCAGCTACCTGCAACTTTTAAGGTGTAATGTTTTCTTATGTGTCACTGAATCTAAGAGCTGATGTAAATAAATCTACACACCTGAAATGCCAATATGACAGCTTAAACCATCCAATTCGTTTTTATTGGCTCGTTTGCACAACATACACTTTAGTGAACTGTGCAAAGTGCAAATATTCTATCTCCCAGGAGAAAAAGGTGGCAGGACTTCATTGGGGGCTTTCAACCTTCACTTGAAAGCAAAGTTTTGGTTGTCAAAATGTAACCCGATTGAGAGCATTAAAGTGGTAGATCAATAAAAATCAGTTTTTATATGCAGAGTCATATTATATTTTAAGGACAACACTGACAGATGAGCCGTTTTGTCATTTAGGTATGAGTGTTCGTTGCCATGATGTATTAAATTGGGCCAGTTTGGTAAAATTCCACTAAACTCACTTCATAGCCACGTCGTTTCCATCCCCAGTGTCAGCTTCAAACACAGCAAAAACTGTCTTTTCATGTCTTTAAGGGTAAAAGATCCTGAAGTACACGACCAGGGAACAGTTTGTAATGGAGTTGATGTTGTTTTTGTTACAAAAGTAGTTTCTTATTGTTGATCTTCAGAACAGATAAAATAACAGATAAAATATCATGCTGATAAAAAAGACTTAGCAGTCTTTTTCTTCTCTCTCTCTCTCTCTCTCTCTCTCTCTCTCTCTCTCTCTCCTTTGACTTCATTCTTTTTCTCCAGATCGGTCTCTCTCTGTATATTTTTCCCTCTACATCTCTATCTCTCTCTCTCTCTCTCTCCCCAGTCATGTGATTTTGCTGTAGAGATGAGCAACAGTGCAGGAATCTGAGCTGAAGCCAACACATTACATAAAGCTCTTGCTCTCTCTCTCACTCTCCCAGTCTTTGCCAGAAAATAAAGAGTGAACTGCTGCGTTCTCATGCAGCCCGGCTGAAGTGAATGAATTCACTTCCTGAAGGCAGAACAAAGATCTATGTCAGAAAAGAAAAGATTGTTTCAAGAACTGACTGTGTTATTCTGAACTGGCAGGTTTCTGAACTGTACTCATCGGGCTCCCGGCCCTGAGGATGCCTGTGGAGCAGACTGTATGTCAATTATGTGAATAATGCGTAACTCTGCTAGGAGCAGGCTAATCCATTAGCTGCTGCAGCTTGTTGTCTCTGTTTACTGCGTCTATGCCATTCTGTCACAGTGTTCATTCTGATGAGATTGACATGTTACCAAATGGAGGTTAGTGTGACGCAATTATCCGTCTTGTCTTTAACTCTGGTCTCTTTTCAAATGTTAACTTTACCCGAGAAAATGATCAAACCTCAAACTAACCTCGGCCTTGAGCTCAACTGCCGCCGCTGCTGGTGCACTTCTGCTTGAGTTTTTCTTTTTCTGAGCCGATTCGTCCAACATATTTTGTCTGTGATCCAATTATAACATGATTGGGCTTCCCATCGGGTTAGGGGAGTGTAGGAAAATTAAAATTAATGTTGACTATGTCGGTTACTGTTTTGCCAAGCACAGATGTTGATGATGTAATGATACTTTAGGTGCTGTCAGGTGGAGCAGTGAGGTCTCTCGTACCTTATTGATCATCTCTGTAGCCTACATCTTGCAAACTGAGAGAACAGTGGTGAGATCTGTTAATCTCTTGACTAAGTCACAGCAAGAGTTTGTGATGCCTTAACTGATACACAGTGAGCATCTCAAACACCTTTTTTTCCTACTACTCTACACTTATTTGCAGCTTCACTAGGGATGCAAGTGATTGGTTGATAAACGTTTATTTATTAAATGCCACTCCCTGACTAGTTGGCACTGGAAATACTAGTCTGTTACTAATTATTCAATTAACAATGTAAAATGCTCATCAACTGTTGCATCTCAATGTTATGCAGCCGGCCTCCACTGGAGGCAGTTGTCCCTCCCTCCTCCTGCACACTCCATCATGTATAAAAGTGAAACGTCAGTGGGACAAAGGCAGATGGTGACTTGTAATAAAATCAGCTCGGTTTGGCAGTATTTTGGTGAAGAAGTGATAACAAGGTCTTGCGTCAGCTGCGAGAGCAAAAGCTCGCATATAACCAACTCGACCGGAGCACTGAGAAACCACATTCAGCTAAGACATCTAGATGTCAACCTGCAAGGGGAGAAAGCTACTGCACTCAGCACACAAGTATTAAATTTGCCGCTTCAACGCACAGACGCTGTGATGCCGACCGGTCAGGGAAGATAACGCAACTCATCACCAAAATGACTGCCCGTGATCTGCTGCCACTGTGTTTTGTTGAAGGTGGAGGCTTCCGCACGTTAATGCACTGTATTGAGCCTGAATACACAGTACTGACTAACCTTATAAAATAAACTGTGCACAATTTAGATGGTTCTCTGAGTGTTTTCTTCCTTTTAGACCAGTCGACTAGTCGCAATAAAAATTTCCGTTTAACCATCAGAGATTCAGATTAGCACTTGATGTAGCATTTTACATATGTCCTCTTTTTCTGCTGTTTACTGGCTTGCATGCGTGCCTTGCGAGTTACATATTTGATTCTAAAATTACATAAAGTGCTAATCTGATTTTAAAAATAACATAACGAGCTAAATAGACATGCTACAACAAGCACAAAGGATCGTTTACAGTTGTTGAAAAGTTTATCTGATGACTTTAGGCAGAGGCAGGCTATCACTTCCCATTGACTACCAGTATTTGAGCTAAGCTAACTAGCTGTGGCTAAGCTCTGCTCATCTCTCCCTTGTTACTGCTTGCACAGTCAAAAGAATGGTATCTATCCTCTTACCTGGAACTTTTGAGGGAGTCAATTAACAAAAATAAAAGAAAAGTTAGCGTATGCCTTTAAAATCTTATTTTTGCTGATTTCTTGTCTTTTGAGTTCATGCCTAACCGCAGTGCTGTACAGGTGTACTCCAGTACTAGTTGACACTATCACTGCAAGATGTGCTCACAGATGCAACAGAGCACATTTCTGCCCACACCAAACCACATGTTCAGAGGCGAAACACACCTGAGACTTTCGGACAGAGAGAGCACCAAAAAACTGCTTATATAGGTGGGTGGAGCATGATTTGTGACATCAAAATCTTGATCCAATTTGGAACTTATACAAATGTGATGTAGAAAACCTGAAGCTGCGGTGCACGCACATCAAGTATGCAAAAAGAAGACGACATCTTCTGTCCAGGAGGGAAACTAGAAATGAACACAAATAGGATTTTTTATGTATAGGTTGTGGAATTTTTCATGAGAAAGAAGAAGCAGATGCCTTTTAAAGGATTTGATTTAAAATTACTCTTTTCCAAGCGGACTATTTATATATTTGCTTTAATACATGCGTGCAAGGGATCTTCAAGTTACTCTTCGAGGTCTGTATGCCTCTCTCTCTGCTTATTCCTCCTATCTATTGTTCCCCTCTCCAACTTTTCTTCCGTTCTTTCCTCTACTGCTTTTCCTTATCTCCCTCGCTCTCCTTTCTGTGTTTTCTCTTCTCAGTCTCTTCAGTTTCCTTCTTGTCCGTCCTCTGCCTGGCCCTGATGTCTGTCTCCAGTCTGCGTTCAGGTCTTCTTCTCTTTGTATTTCTCTGCATACATTTTTCTCCGTCTCCGTCTCTCTCTTGCCTCTCTGCTTGTCTTTGTCTCTCTATCACTCTCTCTCCCAACCAGCTGTTTCCTCCCATGAGTTGATGTCCAGTTGATGCTATAAGGGAAACTCCACAGCAAAAACTATAGAAAGTACAAAAATATCCAAAAGTGAAGAGAGACACCACTTCATCTTATAATTTGGACAGCTGATACTTCTGTTGTGTGTGTGTGTGTGTGAGAGTGTTTCAGTGTTGCATAACCTGTGAGTGGGCTGTTGTTTGTGTCCAGTTTTTATAAAGTGCTCCACTCAAACAGCACTAACATTGTGAAATCAGACACACACACACACACACAGTCTTCTTGTAAATGAAGTTCAGCAGTCGTTTAGATAAATCCTTGTTCATCCATCCTGCTGTAGTCGTTTGAAACAGTGACAGTTTAACAGTCAGTTGACCTCCTACAGAGACATGTTGACATGTGGTATGTACAGAGGGGACTGCAGATATCTATATAGTTTGTGTAGTAGTTGTAGTTGTAGTAGTAGTAGTAGTGCATGTAGTTCAGGACAATTCACAGTTGGGAAGCAAGTAATCAGCAAAATGTCTCTGAATGTTTGCAACAAAAATGTGCATCCTTCACTTTGTTTGAATGAGGCTTGCACACAGACACACTGATCAGTCTTACTGCCAGGTAACTTTTCAATTGCACAGCTGTTTATAAACATAGTGGACTATTACACTTGGAGGTATCCCGTCATTGCCTGTTGCTATGGCGATCCAAGCAACATTTGAGCATCAGTTTCAGCTGTGTCCCATTCTGTCAGATGAATGAAATGAGATCATTGCCTGTTATTTAGTTGCCTGTTCCTTGTTGGTTAGAATGCTTTTGTGAAGTATCGACGTTTGAAGTCAGAAAGATTAAAGTCTGACTCAGACAATAAAGCCTGTTGGTAAGAGCCTGCCACTGGGTGATGATTAGGCTTGCTGCTGCTTTTGGCCGTTTTTTGTTCCAGTTTGCTGCTTCTAGCGACTGGAACCAGTTGCAAAAGAAGCTAAAACTCAAAATGCTCATTCCATTTTCCTCCTTTAAGATTTTGCTGCAAACAATAGTCTGTGACCAGTGCACCTGTAGATAGATATAGATATAAAGACCAAAGTTTTTGTTTTGTTTGTTCGTCTTGCCTCCTTTAGCTGCCTTTTGGCCAGGTCGTCATTGTAAATGATAACTGGATTCAAACTGACTCATCTCGTTAAATAAAGGTTCAAAAAATGTTGTAAAAGGCATTACCTTTGTTTCACAGTGTGTGGTCATACATCCAATGCCACCTATCTTGCAGTATTTTAGATTTAAGGTCAATGCTAAGAGGAAACCTGCTGAATAGGGCTGTGCTAAAAAATTGATACGGCAATATATCACAG
>JAQFJA010000001.1:26941238-26952903 GCA_029874485.1 Naso brachycentron
GTCCTTTCAACAAATTTCACCATATTTCACCCACACTCAATTTATTTTTCACAGTATATTTCTGTAATTCCTTCATGGATCAACTGTATGTGGGTTAAATCCTTCTTCTTTGTCATCCCTTTTGAAATTTCAACACCTTTACATCAGACCGCACGGAAAGCTAGGTGATTATAATGATTGGATTTTTCATGTCTCTGGCAAGTGAGACCTCCCGCTTGGCACTTAAAATAATACTGAAAGCTTGAAGTAGAAGTTGGTGGACATTAAAAGTGATGTAATTAGACCAACTACTGCAAGTAGACCCAGTATAATTTTTGGGATCACGAACTTGCTGATGGACAAAGAGTTGAGTTGATTAGTTTGTGGTGGGCCTGCAGCTCCCCCGTGAGAAACACTGCTCACTCTGTCTCCTCCACACTGCGAGTGCAAAGGTTGGCTGTTCCGTCTCTCAGGCCTGTTTCATAGATAAAGGTGTGTTTGTCAAATTAGTTGAGGGTGGAGTGAGTTTTTTGCTGCTCCATTAGCAGACAAACAAACATTATTTACACCGACAATGACACAAACACATATACATACTGCTGACAGGAAACTAACTAGTGACACAGTTTCTTTATTCCTTTCAAACGTCTGCAGTCATGGGTTTGGTTTGCCTGGATCCAGACCTGTAAACCTGCCCACTCCATTGAGTTGACTAATTAGTCTTGCATCGTAACGTGAAACAGCGGTTTCTCGGATGAAAAAGCAGTCTGTTGAATGATTGCCACAGGCACGACTAACACGGTTGTCAAGCTGTTCTCAATCCGACAGATAACAACAATAGTGACCGACCTCCATAGACAATATAAACATTTTGATCAGGGCTGTTCTGGACTGATTACTTTTTCTACTTCTCTACTGCTCCGATCTATGCTGCAAACTCTGGCAAGACCGGTATCTCTGTGGGGCATCAGCGTTGATTCAGGAGAACACTTTGGTTGTTTGTGAAAATTCAGTCCCCCTCCCCCTATGTAAACAATTTAAATTAAAGGTAATGTCAGACTGCAGATTTAAACATGTAATAAGTTAACAATTTTGACTAATATCAGAAAAAGGTCTGGTAAAACAAGCACTAGTTTAAAACTTCTATAAATGTTCAGCTTTCATAAAGGCCTCAGACAACTGCATCAGCATGACTTTCTTTTCAAGTAAAACTTTGTCACCTTATTTATTTGCTTTAACATGTGATCTCCCAAAAGAAACAGAAAAATCTTTTGCAGCAGCTGCAGATGTTTGACTGTTACATTCGTAATTTGCATATTGTTACATAAAAGTTACCAAATATGGTGCTATTCCCTCTTCAAAACAAAAAATAAAGTTGGTCAAGTTGTCCTGACAATTTAATAATTAATGAATCTACTTGTTGTCAGTATAGTTATGCATTGAGGGCAATGAGTTCTTAAAGTCACTAATCATCAATTATTTGTGTTGGGTTAAAGAGAAATGATAAAATGTTAATGATTTATCGAGCTACTTCTTGAGATGTTGATGATTTATCGGTGGTGGACAACTTATTCAATTCTTTCACTTGAGCACAGGCAGCATTACTGCATTTAAAAAAAAAACATTACAAACAAAGTTCCTGTGTTGAAATCGTCACTTAAAATACAAAAATGACAGGTAAACTTAGTGTTATACTGTTGTATATATATTGGATCACTAATACATATGCATCAACATGTATGTAACATGTTTCCACTAGGCCTATAATTTGTCAAGGTGCTGTTTTATGTATTAATGTCTTTTATAGCTGCTGTTGAGTAGTTTGATCTATAAAAATACATCATATTTTATAAGATCACATGTTTTGTACCTTTCATTGTAACTTTTAATGTAACTAGTAACTACAGTTGTCAAAATTAAAAATTACAGTATTTCCTTTTGAACTGGTGCTGAGTAACATAAAATGGCACAAAGTGGAAACAGCCACTGGCTTCACTGATCTGATACCTCACTAAAATCAAACAAACTGGATGTTTGGGAATCAAATCAAAGCTGAAATAAGGTAGTCATACTCGATTTTATCTCAGTAAAATATCTTAAATATGCTTTTGGTTTGAACAATAGCCTGAGACTAATTTATAAAGCTTATTCAATCAAAAAAGATCGTTTATGCCCATCTGGCTTTGAACCCTCCACTGATGCATTACACAGACAACCCACTGAAGTGAGCTGATCTGAGCTCTGTGATAAAACTTAACCACGTCAAAACAACAGCTCTCTGGATAACTGTGAGTGATTCAAACAGAGCTTTGAAGGCGCTCCCAGCTGCAGAGGAAAGTGACGCAGCCCTCTGAGCTTAGACAGAGCACAGTGAGGAGAGAGCCAAACTGCCATGAGCTGCCTGACAACCACAGGAGCCGCGGCTTCGGGTTTCCTCATCTGGAAAAGCCACTGTAGCAGACCAAGGGGGGAACAGGAGAGGGGATTATGCACATATACTGTCTTGTCAGACTGTCAGTGGTGTCCCTTCAAGCGCATGCTGGCACAATCTACCCTGTGAAAACTGCAGTGATTTCACACAAAAAATGAGCAACGCCGGGTCACTTTTCAATTGCTGATTTCATTTAGCCACTTGGGGGCAGCGGCAACAAGCTGTAAACACAATATTGACTTATCTTTTACGTTGCTAAGTAGTTAGGCCCACTTATTTTGACATTCAGCACTTAAAAGTAACAGTTTTATATATTTTGAGTTGTGAGTCAAAATAATATTCACTCTCTCTTAGTTCAGCTTTTGGTCTTTACCTGCTCTTCAGAAATATCTCTGACTCTTTAGCTGCTGAACATCCACTATGTTAACCAGCGAGTTGTTGTTGGGTGCTGAGCTGGAAGTGTACAGCTTGTTTGATTAAAAAACAAAACAAAACAAAACAGCTGCCTGCTGTGAGTAAGACAATGTTGTGAAACTAATTAGATTGATTAAAATAACATTGAAGTTGTGGGTCAAATGAGCTGCAGTTATTTTAATGACAGTTATCTGTGGTTTCAGCAACTCCTGTCACATAGATAATGTAGAAAATATTGATTATAGATGCCTAAGCACTACAGAAGTCATCACTGAAATGTATTTTGGGGTTGAAAGTGAGGGTTTTTATCAGAGTAGCCCTTTTTAGTGTTTAATAATACTGTATGTGTCACATCACTGGATAGTTACAACCAATAAGAGTTTCCCCCAAAACAGCCGTTTATTTTGGCCCTCCATTTTTTCAGCCGCAGTCCATAAATTACTACACCCACTTGTGTGGCTTCTGCCACCACCATATCACTCCGCAAATCAGCTGTTTGTGCCATAATAAACAGCAGTCTGGTGGCAAAGTAAAGAGGTGAAAAAATCCTAAATTTAGAGTACAATTGAAGAGATATAGATTTTTTTAGGTAAGTATTTATATATGTGGCTAAAAAACATTTTTCTGGTGCTGACTTCAGCTGCAGTGATTCTTCCCCTTCTCCTAAAAGTGACACTGCTGATCACCATCTGCAGAGGGTAATAGACTGTCTATGCATAAGTACCTCATACAACTCAACTTCAGAAATACTGAACTATCCCTTTAAATACTAGACGGCAGACGAAGACTATCAAAAAAATGAAGTAATTGAATAAATCTAATCAATAGTTACTTCTCTGATCAAATCAATAACTCATTTACCATAATGAAGGGCAAAAACTAAAACAAATCCTCACAACTTTCTCAAATAATGCATCAAATTACAGTCACCTGGAGATGAGAGGCCACGCCGCCTGCACATGCACACGCTGTCGCAGACAAAGAAAGAGGCTGAGCAGGCGTGATTCACAAGACAACGCAGGAAGGAGGATTTTCCACAGTGACACGACAGGTTCAATCATAATGTTATTACAACCAACAAGACCAGAGACCACAAAAAATAATAAATGGATCATATGTTTTTAAATGACCGTTTCTACCTGAAACTAACCAGTAACTAAGGCTGTTCCATAACGCAGCAGAGTGGAATATTTCCTTCAAAGTGACGACAAGTAGAAGTGCTGGGACTACCCAAGTACACACAAGTACCCCTGAGTTGTACTTGAGTACATTTCTCTTGTCAGTATACTCTTCCTTCATTCAAGCCCTGTTTTTTCGGCACTAAGTTCTTCCAGATTTCTTTCCACAGCGCTTTGGGTGACAAGGCCCTTTAATCTGCAGCCAATGTGGGCTGACAACAAACTACAAAAAGAACTTTCTTGTGATCCTTGACATCCAACATTTGTGATTAGCCCTTCCAGTTAAAAACAAGCCCACGTTAGGGGCTCATTACATGATGAAAAGGCAGATACTCGCGCAAAGTTCTCATCTTTTGTTCAACCCAGCCTCCAAAGCGTGAGCTCACTCGACAGCAGCAAGCTTGTTAAGTGTTGAGAATGAGTTTGGAGCTGAACTGCAAAGCTGATGCATGTGCACACTGCGACTGGCGCTGTAGCCTCTTTGCCACAGGTGACACTAAACCGCAGAGCTGAAGCATCCGCTCGCCTGTACAACACATCCAGGTCCAGTTTCACAAGAGTAATTGTAACAATCAGGCTTGACCTTTGCCCCAGTTTCTCAGTCTCTTCCTTTGTTTCCCTCCACCCTCTTGACAAGTTTTAACAAGCAGGGGGTTCTGACCCTTTGAACTGTGCGGCCAGACACTGATTATTGGTGACAACAGCCTGGAGGGAGGTCTGCGAGTCATGATGATCACTGTGTTTCTGACTGATGTTGCATCTCTCTGTGCTTTGTGCCTCGCTGCCTTTCCCACTGAAATTCCTCGCGACCAGTTGCAAGTGTAAATTTTTGTGGCCTTCAGAATAAACATTGTCTTTTAATGTTTTAGACACTTTAGAGGACAATAAATTATGCATCAAGTTTTGCGAGCTCGCTGCTGTGTGTCCGTCTCCTGCAGGCTTTAGCCTTGTAATCTGTTTGTGATGCAGCCATTCAGAAAGTTGTTTTGAAGTTGGTGGGTGCTTAAAAGAGACACGAGGAGGAGCCACAAGCATCAGACAGGTACACAATCTCCTCGGCTAAACCCTCCTCCTCCTCCTCCTCCTCCTCCTCCTGCAAATGTACTTAGCAGCTGTTTCTGTGAAAGTCACTTGAGAGAGGCTGCATGGAAAAAGGAGTGGAGCCAGCTGGGTGGAGAGCTGTGGGAGGATTTTTTTCCACTAATGTCTGTCTTACAGAGACAGGCTGATTTTTCCCAGTGAGCTGTTCATCTTGAAGTGCGCAGACTTTTGCATTCAGTGGCAAGCTGGACTCCAGTTATAAAGTTATATAAAAAAAGATTCTTTTTGTAACAAACCTTTGAAAAGGCTTCTGAAATAGTTTTTTCTAACTACACATTGACAAAGTATTAGAGAGAAAGTGTGCGCTCTACTTATTTTTGACTTGATTTCCTTTGTGCACACCAGACAACTCCCTCCACACATTCCACTTTCTTTGCACCATCTTGGAAAAAAACTGTTTCTAAAGGTAACCATGTGTGTTGAAGGGAAGTATAAAGGAATGTCTGATGCTCCGTAGCTCAACCCTGCTGCACACCTGGGTGGCTTAGGTCCAGTTCTATCAGTTCAGCCACACAATGAGGAAATGTTGACGCAGGTGTTTTTAGTGAGAACATTAAGTATCTTTGTGAATGTACTCATGTCAATGAATTGGTTAAATGGTGTCCATCTGTGGCTGTTATTTATGCCCTTGCACAAGCCTGCCAGCATCCTGCAGACAGACCAGCAGTGATTTATTTTTGCCTCATGGAGTTAATGTGCATCAAAAACAGAGTATGCTGATTCTCTCTTAAAAATGTTGCTAATAAAAGTTTATTTTAGACAGAAAGTAGCAGGAGGGAGGAAGAAAACAATGACTAACATCTGATCAAGTTGCTATGAAACAGAGCAGTTGTGTTCTTTGCAGCATTTGTTTGTTAAACAGAGCAGCTACAGAACGGGACAAAGACTCAGTGTTGGGTGGAAAAGCTTCATGTTGGTGCATCGCAGACAGAGCTTATTTCTTGTCAGACAAACAAAAGAAACTACTCTGTGTGTGTGTGTGTGTAAATCTCCTCTCAGAGGAAATGACATTTCCACCTGATCCTCTTTCTCGTTTCAGAGCGTTATTACTGGGACTCCAAGCTGCGCATCCCCACATCGGACTTTGAGGAAGTCCTCCGTGATGATAAGGCCGCGCTGGCCTGTCTGTTGGCCCTGCGTCGTTTTGGCATCACCTACCTGAAGGGGGCTCCAGCAGAGGAGGGCCAAGTGGCCAAACTCGGCAAGAGGATTGGCTATCTCAGGATGACATTCTACGGGTAAGACTGTGTGACGCTCATCCATTCTGCTCCAGTCATCCTGAGCCAAGCCACTGTTTAATAATCAGACTCCCCACTTGATCTTGAGCTCCTGAATTTTCCACTGATCATATTTTAGCTGGAGCAAAGCCCGGGGAGTGTTATTAGTACAAATAAATATACAAAAGATCTTTATTTACATTAGTGTTCCAGGCTATCAGAAAAAACAGCCAGGAATTTTGATGAAATAGATCCTCACTTTGCACCATCCATGTTTAGGAAAATGTATCCACTAGTCGATTATCTGTATTGTTGATTCATTGCGGTTCCATGGAAACGCTTAGAGAGTGTCTGTTAGCTCTTCATCACTTTGACTTACTGCAGTGATGATTATTTGAGGACAGGGAAGAGGAAAACAACCTTATAGCATTCCAGCTTTTTTAAGCCAGAGGAATTACCTGGTGCACTCAGTCAGAACAGAGGTTTGGAGCATAAAGCTTTTCCGCTGCCAGCGGATGAGCTCATACTGCTGCAAGTAAAGAGGCTGCAGACTGAAGGAGGCTTGCCATCAGAGAAACTAGACTGTTTTACGAGTGGGGCATCCAAACGAGGCATGCAAACAGACCATGGGAGATAACTTTACCTCATTAGCGCTCAACCGCTGCTGCATCTCAATGAAATATCTACTTCAGAAGCTCCAGTCTATGCATTCCTGTGAAGCTGCCCAGTTTGCCCTCAGGGATCCGTGCAAAGTTCATCTCATCTGCCTTTTTTTCCTCCACACAGCCTAATTGTTGGTGCTTATCTTCTGAAGTTAAGTAATGAACACGGAGTTTATTAATAAATGTTATCTTTGTCCTCAGGCACACATTTCAGGTCAAAGACAAATTCATGGCAAACAATGTAGCCTACACACCAGTAAGGCTCAGTCTCCACACAGACTACCCTGCATTACACTCAGCACCTGGAGTAAGTGAACTTTGCTTTGTTTACTCTGTTTATGGGATTAAACTGCACCAAACAAATATGTTCTTCTTTATGAGTTTATTTGCTGCTTTTACAAGTTTGTTTCAGCTTGCTGGCATTTGGGTTTTATGTCATCATTATTGTAAAACGAGCATTTGTGCTGCATGTGTGTTGCTGGCGCTGCTAGGTGCAGATTCTGCACTGCATCACCCAGGCTGAGGACGGAGGTGAGAGCGAGATGGTGGACGGCTTCCACATGGCCGATAAGCTGCAGAGAGAAGACCCAGAGGCCTTCAGGATGCTCAGCTCGCTCCGTGCTGACTTCACCGACAAGGGAGCGGACTACTGCGACTTCTTGCTGCAGGCCAAGAAATTTGTCATTGAGTGAGTGGAGGCAAGATGTCAGATCAGCTGCTAGATTTTTATCCCCATACATAAAAAGACACATACATTAACCCTCTGTGTGTGTGTGTGTGTGTGTGTGTGGAGCAGAGTTCAGACCTCGGAAAAATTTAAATGGCTTGCAAAAAAACAAAAAGGTGCAGCGGTCCAGCTCATCAGTGTGAGTGTGTGTGTGTTATTTGAAAGAGGACACTGCCATCTGCTGTTCAGAATGATTACTTCCAGATAATTTCAATATGGCCTCCAGAATCATGTGGAAAATCTTCACAGAGCCAGTGTTATATTATAGCTGCATAATAATATATATATTTACATCCACATCTGCATCAGATGTTCATGTGTGGACATACTTAAGGTCATTAGTTGTATAAACACTGATGAGACCAGTTTAAAAAAAAAAATATTTAATGAGTATCTGATAAATACATGAGGCAGTTAAATTCCTTTGGGTAAAATTACATGAACCAAATGACTATTTTCATAGTTAATAAAGAGATTATTTTTCTGTTGAATGAATCTTTGACTCTGGGAATATGAAACAATGCCTGTCAGAGGTGTCTTTCCAATCCAGTCTGTTTGCAGAAAATATTTAAAGGACCATCCCAGTCTATGTCGGACTTCTTATCATTGGCAGAGATCGCCTCTATCTTCTACAAAAGTTGTTGTTTAAACTGGATCGTGTTTTTACTTCAGTAAAGAGTATAGACACACTTCAGGACATGTGAAAGTTGCTATGTATAGGTAATTCACTCTTCTAAAGAGAGCGTCTGTGTTCATTTTGTCAAAAATTGCTGACGGGGGGGCAGAGTTAATACACCTGGAAAAATAGTTCCTTGCAAGTACTGCCTTCCTAGCATGAATGTTAGCGTGAAGAAGGATTTTGACTCAGACGTTCCTTTGAACTAACATTGTCACACATTTTCAGGTACTTCATTGAACATGGACAAAACATAAACAAACACGATATCTCTTAGGCCTTGCTTACACTGCCAGCCCAAATCAGATTTTTGGCACATCCAGATCGTATCAGGATTGACTTCAGTAAGTCTGGACGGCAAAAAACCGTACGGAATCTGATTTTTGCAAATCTGATCCAAACCGCATGGTGAGTTGGTTTGAAATGTGATTCAAATCGGATTTGTACTGATGTGTCTTGGACACTCTGCTCGCTCAAATCAGATTTTAGGGTGTCTTTTGCGTCACTTCACGGATACTGAGCACCTGTATGAAGTGTCTTGACTGACAAGACGGGGTGCTAGACGGCCACAGAGCCTGACAAATGGAAGACATGCTCCCAACAGTCACCGCTTTGTGTCTCACTGCGCAGTGAAGCTCGCCATGTCTGCAGCACGGCAGTGAAGCTCGCCATGTCTGCAGCACGGCACATCGTAACGTTCATCAGTCTAGTTGCTGAGTCTGCGACTTGACAGCGCAAGTTTTTTGGATAGCGAGATGATCTACTTACATATTTCCATTCATCCGACTTCCATGTTGTAAAGCTATTTACCAGCGCACGTACTGACACTGACGTCGTTGCCACAGTAACCCATGCAGGTAGGTCGGTACAGAGCAGTGATGTCTGGACACAGCAAATCAGATCTGATCACTGGCAGATGACATTTGAGAAACAAAAGTGATTTGCCCGCAGTCTAAGCAAGGCCATAGATGAAGCTATTTTGGAAAAAAATGGGTGGAGCTTATGTAACCTATGTAGCCGCTGTTGACAACGGACAAAGACATGTAGAAGCTGGTTTGGTCCTTTAAATTACAATCATGCGACTAAGAAAAGGGAGCAAATCATTACATCATTTGTTCATTAGATGCAGCCAAACTGGTAAATTTGACACGGCAGCTTGACACTTGACTAAAACTATGAATGAACTTTGCCCTTTGTCTCAGTGTTAACAAGGATGGCCACATCGAAAAAATACACTGCAACAACGCCACCAGAGATACGGTGCTGGACCTCCCGTTACATCAGGTCCAACCTTTCTACAAAGCAATGAAGACCTTTCAGGACATCATGAACCGACCAGAGAACGTACTGACATTCAAAATGGAAAAAGGTCAGTGTGCACCTCTCAACATTCATCTGACATATTAAGCATAAAAAACTTACATTTAAAGCCCATGAACCACAGGTACAGTCTTAGAATCAACATTTAAAAGGCAGAGGAAGACAAAAACAGTAAAAATGTGAGTGAGGCTAGTCGTAAACAGAACACGACCTTGCGCAGTGATGTTAAACATCTTTGTCATCATCAAGATCAGTGTGGCATCAGCATCAATGTCATCTCTGTCACTGTAGACTAAATCAATTTACCCAAGTCTGGCATAACCCTCTGCAAAGAATAACTGCTCAGCAGTCTGCAGCATCGAGTGACAGAGATGAAGTAATGATGTTAGACGAGACACGGAGGACATCGAAGTGAAGCTGGATGTTGCCATTAGTATGGAGACGGCGTTGTGACAGCAGCACAAAGTGTTCAAACCTCAAAGTCAGAAAGCAGCTTCCGTCCTGATGACGAGCCCTTGGGATTGTTTAAAGGGTTCAGTGCTGCAGACAAACGTGTCAATCAAGTTGTTGTTCCGCCGTATCTAAGGTGAAACTGTAAAAGTTCACACTACAACTATGACGACAGCGACAGTGGTGGACGATATTGTCAGGATCCGTTTCAGAGCGATTTGATGAACGATAGGAACACTGACAGCCAATTAAAATCCTAGTACATACGAAGACACGTTGTTTCCCACTTACGCCACAAGAGGGAGTTTAACCTTAAGTGAGCGCGTCTGTCAGTAGTAAACATGGCTCCACGTGGACGGACGTGTCACCCTACAATGTTTATGTAATTTGCTGAATAGAAGTAACATTAACGGGAAAAAATTGTAATTCACGCTGAATCTTTATTCGAGTGTGCAACACAGTTCATGCTTCATCGTGCAGAGGATCAACACGTTTGGATTAAAAACAGTTCACGTGCATCTCTTGACTTGATTTGCACAGCAGGAGTATTTGGTGTTGAATAAAACCAAACTTTATATTGACAGCATTTAAGAAACATTTTTTGATGGTCTAACATTACTTTAGTCTCCCAGTCTTGACTAATGTGGTATGCAACTAATTAAACACTACATAATATTAGGCAGCAAATTACACTTCATGTCATTTTGGTGCATTTTGGCGCCTCTGAATTGTGCTCTGCGCCGCGGTTTACAGAACGTTACAGTTCGTCGGTGTGGATGCTCACATTGTTATCGTTATAGTTACGGGTATAGTGCTTGGTGTGGACAGACCTGATGTCTACTGCACCCAAAGTTGGCGCCATAGAGAGCAGCGAGACACGACCATCGCTTACCCCCTCACCTGAGCAGCTACTGTCCAGTCATAGTTTGTCACAGTCACAGCACACCTGACAGACTTTGCCCACGTGTTGAAGTTGTTCGTGAGACAGGATAAGACTGATGCATGGGCATTTTAAGAGTTTTCAGACATCATGTTGTCGCATTTAAAAAAATGAGAAACTGTGAAGGTGTGTTAAACTGCTAGCATGCTTTGTTATAACATTTACATATTGACATTTCAGGTTAACTGGGAGGGCTGGGCGATGTGGCCCAAAAATAAAATCTCAGATTTTTTCACAAAAACTTGATTTATAATTTTTATCCATTTAATTTCCTTCTTAGAAACAAAAAACAAAAGACAAAGAAATTACTCAAAACAAGTTTTTTTTTAATTTAACAATAAAAAGGAAAAAAGAAAACTGAATTTCCCTTCTGGGAGTAAAGTGCAAGCTGCAGACTTGTCTTTGTAAGTGCACTGTGTAGTTTCAGGACAGGTTGTTTACATTTGCACTCAAGCCTGCAGTAATTTGAAAAAAACATTTTTTATCGTTATAAATCAAAGCAATATTATTTTGAGGGTCATGGAACCAAACACAAGCCTAGAAAGAAAAAAAATCCATTTTCACTGGGGA
>JAQFJA010000001.1:26966197-26977800 GCA_029874485.1 Naso brachycentron
AGTTTGGCTTTCAAGCACTGAAGGAGAGGCTGAGGATGAAGAGCGATGAGGAGTTGGCCTGCTTTCTGTTGGACAGGTAGGTGCTAAACACTGGCGGTTAGCTTGTGCTAGCTTGCTAAATTACTGACTTTTTCATGAAGCAAATGCAATATTCCTACGTGGCAGTATAAGTACACAATGGTGTTGAGTTGAGAGGAGGGGCCTAACTTGGGTTTTCAAGCCGCAGTGAACAAATGCTGCTGACTCTGCCTTTACCAAAATTAACTATTTTGATTAACTAATCCTTTAAGCACAAATGCCAAAAATTCACCTGTTTCAGCTCCTCAAATGTAAATTAATTCCCTTTTTTAATACTAAAGCAGGTTTCTTTACATTCTGTCCATTAATCAAACAAAACAAACAATTTGAATATGTCAACCTGTGCTTGGTAACCTGTGTATGTGCAGGAGCAAAAAAAAAGTTTAAATTAAAACTCTCCACTCTGAGATTTTTTTTGATTATTGTTGCTGCTAAATATTTTTTTTAAATAAAATTTGTGAGCACCACAAATAAGATTCACTTCACTGCCACCGAGGCAAAAAATCAGTAACAAATATCCCCAAAACCTGAACAATCTGATCAAAAACTCTCTGCATGGCCAGATACCACTACTGTCTGGAATCTGTGGAGGGAATCTGCTGTCCAGTCACTGCTCTTTTTTGGAGCACTTCTCTCTTTTGTGAGGGTTGCTCAGCATGTGTGTAAGCACGGCACTGGGTTTCTGATCTTTCAGCATGGTTACTTCTCGAACTGTCCAACCACAGCACTTTGTTAAATGAACCTTAAAAGAAACACACAAACCCAGACTACGACTACCTGCACAGGTGTGAGGACAACACATGACGATGTTGAAGGGTCCAAACTTAAATGTCAAAGTTGCTATTTAAATAGCCAATTATTAATGAAAAGTCTTTGCTCAAGGTCATCTGTCTTACCACTGATGCACAGCACACACACATTAACACTTGACCTCCTCCCACACAGTAAACGAACAATGAGGTTTGAGCACCATGGATGTCAAAAGAAGCTTGTGTAGAAGGATGTGTTAATATTGTTTTTGCATGCACTTAAACACAAACACACACAAACAAACACGCAAACTCAAACAGAATAAAAGCAAATCCAAAAAAGCAAAAGCACAGACAGAAATTCTTCCTCTACAGAACAAACATCTGTTACGAGTAAATGCCAATCAAACATGTGGTCAGTCATCACGAACAGTTTGACTACTCAGATTTATCTCTAACGACAATAGAGGAAGACACGAAAAGGTGGAAGGAAATGAGGCAGACAGGAGAGATGAGCAGAAAGGCGGACAGAAGGACGGGATGAACTCTGAACCATCATGAGTGATTTTCATTGTCATGCCCTTGTGTGAGATGAGGAGCAGCTTCTCTGCTGTGGTACTGGCCTCTTACCTGGCTGTGCATGAATTTAAGGTTGATTCCTTCCAGTGTGACCTGCAGCAGTCCACCTTCACCAGTTTTCATGTCCTGGACGGGGAACTCTCCACCCAGCTCCGGGCCTGAAGGAAACCACAATGAGATCACACCGAGTACAAATCATAAACTCCCCTCAAAACCCACAAATCTCCACAGGCTGACTGCATGCAGCGAAGAAAACATTAGAAATACAGCGATAAGGTGGATTCATTTTTATGTCTTAAACAGACTCTGACATACCAGAGCATCACATTCCTCTACTAAAAGCCAGGTCTGACATTATGGCCTAAGGAATGGTCAACAAAAATAAAAAGTCGAGCCCTGAGGAAACTGGGTGAAGTGGGCAAGTGCCCAGGGCACAATCTTGTATAATCCCAACCCTAACCCTAAAACAACCCAAAAAAACCCCCCAAAAAACAAACATGAATATGTAATAGCGCTTTTATTTGCGCCAACCAGTTTTCTATCTGTCATTTGCACCGTCACGTCAGGTTCATCATGTCACCACCCTATTTTGTGCAGGTGCGTCGGCTTGCCGCTGCCACTGTTCTGGATTACTGATCTCAGGTGTTGATGATGTATTTTAGTTACCGTTTGTGTGTTACCAAAACAGCCAGACTATATTTTGTAGGATTTCTACTAAAATATGTCAAAACGCTTACTTGTGAAATAGAAATAATTTGAGATAAATGCCTGGCTGCCCTCTGTAGTTTGAGTTAGTAACAGCCTGGGTCAATATTTGAGGAAATACTGAAATAAAATAAATACAGGTCAGACTTTTTGGGGGTTGGTACATCCTGTGAAAACGTCCTTGTCGGACACATTAAGTTCTGAGTACACAGCGACGGCCAACACCAGCTTCTCCTCCATCTTCAAGTCCCGACCGATTCACTTCTACACGAAAAAAATCTACACGATGATCAACTGCTCGTTGAAAAGAGGGCTGGTGACGTCACCAGCGCTTTTTTGAAAAGTTGAGAAATTTTAAACTTGAAGTGCTCAAGTGCTCACAGCGGCCGCACAAAAAAGGCAGAACCCTCGGAAAAAAGACACTGGGTGCTGCACTTCTTCTCCGTGCAGCCGCCTGCTGCTGCAGACACTCTCTCCTCATTGAGGACAATGGAAAAAAGACTCTGGCGTTCAGGAAAAAAAAACACTAATTGACCCTTTCTCTAAGGGTTTCTTGTTTTTTTTTCCCCTGCTTCAAAAAAACTGAATCCATCATACCCCGCCCCCCCCCCAAAATGTACTTGTACTGTTAGACTCAATGAGCAAAAGTCTCATCAGAAGCTAAATCCTATTCTCCCTGTAAAAATAAACAGTTCACTCCTTACCTGGTTTAATGCTTTGCTGTCTTGCTGCAGCTCTTTCCATGCTGTCTTTCACACAGTAGTAGAGTTCGCGACACTACAATGTAAAATGGACAGATATTTAAATTTCTAATCCATATTCCCTTAAACTGAACAGAAGCACAGAATGCAGACAGATGCAGTTTCTGACCTTTTTGGTATAGAACTTGTTGAGCTGCGTCTCTTGGCCGTTGCGTCTCCACAGACACAGAACCTTGGTCTTGGGACAGTAAGTCATGTTGATGAGCTTCTCATACCACCAGCGCTCGTAAACTGTGCCGATGTTGCTGCGCAGGACTATGCAGTCGTCACAAACCTGAAACAATGATGAGTGAATTTATGCTTTGTTGAGTTAGTTTTTATAGAACAAGCAAGAACAAGCCTTCCACAGACTTTGCGTACCTCCATGAAGAAGATGTCTCCTGTGGTGTCAGTGCCAGCGTGTACAACAAATGTTTGCTTCTTGATGTGACGGCTTCCACTGGGCCTGATGGGCAGCTCGCGGCCGTTCTGGACATACAGTTCAGTACAAATTATCACAAAGGATGACCACAAGGCTAAATAAAATTAATACAAAAAAGGACAGATATTCACCATGTTGGCCAGTTTGTCCAGTATCTCATTGATCTCTTGGCTGTATGTAAGGCCGATGTGGGATTTCCCCATCAAACGCCTCACCTTCTTCCTGATGTCATTTTTGTTCAACTAAACAAACAAAAACATCCACAGGAAATGAAAGTTGAGAAGTCCAGAAGTTTAAAAATATCAAATTCGACATAGATCCACAAACAATTGTCTTGTCCATACTTTCATCATTAGCATGTATGCAATCATATTGTGCAACAGGGTGGCCAAGAGTCTGTCTTCATCATCCTCCAGACGCTTGCGGTCGTGTTCACCCAGTGACAAGTACCTGTGGAGACAAACACATATTAAAAGTCCAGGACCAGAATAACTCAGCATGTGTGAAAATTAAATAATTTGAAAGTTATTACAGTATGAATAATGACAGATCAGACAAAACATCAGCCATGTCGAACCTTTCGATCATCTCCTGAGGTCCCTGGTCCATCCCCATCCCCTCACGCTCCAACATCACAGCGTCCAAGAAGGCGTCCTCCCAGAACTGCAGCTGGTCCCACAGTGTGGAGCGCTCCTTACCTGAACACAAGAGCAGTACACATGTAGCTCATGCAATGGTCAAAGCTGGACAACTTTATTATTATAATTACAATTTAACTGACATGTACTGTAATATTTTTGTTTGGCCTATCAGCTAACATGGAGGGGCGAGGGTCATGACCTTTGAGACACCAGGGGGCGATAATCTGAAGAGTTGTCATGTTTTACATCTTTATACAATCATTCACAGTTACTGTCAGTACCCGATGTGAGTCCTACGTCGATGTGAGTTGCACATGCGCGAAAAGGTCCACCATCTTGGACAGCTAGCTATGGCTACACCAGTTGGACAAATCACATTATGATCTGAGTTTGACAATCTAACCTAGGTGTACAGTTTTAAAATTACATCAGAACTGTTGACTAACCCACACAAAATTCAAACTTGAATGGAAATGTTGCAAAGTGAAGCTAGCACTAGCCTAGCTAGCAAGGATGCCAGTGCTAGCCAGCTAACAGGGCTGCTTGCTAGGACAGGGCTAGTGCTGGCTTCATGGCTAGCAGTTTACAACAAACTTTGCCTTTTCCATTGACTAAACTTGCAGTCCTAACATAAATCCAAAGTTGGAAACAGTAGGAGATGAATCTGTAACTTTAAACATTAGCATTTAATAATCATGTGATTTGTCCAACTGGTGTAGCCGTAGCTAGCTGTCCAAGATGGTGGACCTTTTCGTGCATGTGTGACTCACATCAGGTACTGACAGGTACTCCAAGGTTTCAGTAAGTAATGAAGTACTAACACTAAAACCTTTCACTGTAGTTACAAAAAAACAAAAACAAAAAACAAACAAAAAAAAAATCTGCTTTCAGAAAATTAAGCAATTTATCAGTCCAAGTAAAGCAGCAAAACAACAGAGTGAGTCAATTAGAGCAACTGCAATGAAACAAAATGTTTGTAGCAGTATAACACTGCACAGTTTGTGATGAGGATCACAAATATCAGGTCTTTTTAAACCTTTACTTTAGTTGTGCTGAGAGCAGCAAACATTACATTCATTTGAGAAGTGCTGCCCTTTGAAAACTTCCTGAAATCATCAATGACCTGAGAAAATTACATTTTCTTTTCATTTAGAAATAGTTACAAATAGCTACAAAATTACTGAGAACATAAAACAAAAACGCATGAAGTGAAATTTAGATATGCAGAACAGGACAGAAATATTTCACTTTTAGAGGCTGACTCGGTTTCATTTCCCACCTCTATTGCTTCGCAGTAAGTGAAAGGAGAACTTGTCATTTCCCGGGATTATTTACCAGCTACTGGCAACTTAAAAGTGAAAAAATTGGTCGAAAAAACAGACGAGCAGGAATTGAAATAAATGTTGAAAGTTAGAGAAGAGTAAATGTTGCTGTCTTTTATCTCCCAGTGAGGGAAAACTGTCGCCAGATTCCACAGGAGTGCTTTTTTTTCCACCCCATCGCATGTTCAGAAACACACAGATGTGCAGCTCACCAACAGACAGAAACAACCCACATCACATCAAGGATTAAACACAGAGCCGATCTGTGTGAACAATGGATACACCCACACACACATACATGCATACATACATACAGACATCGGAAAAAAGGCAAAGGCAAGAGATTAACCCTACTTAGAGAAAAGGTTTCCATGGCAGCATCCTCTAGTTGATCCCAAACGGAGCTCTTATCGCGGCCTGAAAGAATTTCCCAGGAGGAGCAGCAGGAGGGATGAGAAGCAGCGAGAGCAGGAGGAGGTTAGGCGAAGAGGTGAGTGGGTTTAATTACAAAAACAAGAGCAGAGCGAGCCGAGAACCACACCAGAGGAACAAAAACAAGGACAAAGACTTAACACGCTAATTTCCTCACTAATTTATGACCTTGAGCCTGCACTAATTCAATGCAGGATCAAATGTAGATGAGGAATAATCTTGTTATTGTGATTTGTGGTGATGAGACTGTATGTTTATGATCTGTTTAAATATTGACCCTCTTTGCATTTCATGTTAATCCTGCTTTCATGTGCACGGAATTTAATTACATTTTTCTGAATTCAATTATGGTAAAACCCCTCAGACAGCAGTGATTACAACTCCCCGTCCCCGCTGCACTCAGAGGTGTTAATTTATCATGATAATAAATTATGTCAGAAAGCAAAAATCAGGGTGTAGCCTTTTACCCATTAAGCAGATTTTCGGTTCACTATTTCATGTTAACATTTGACCATTTTTAGGGTCATCACAAGTTTGACTTCTGCTTTTTTCTCTTCAACTGAACTTATTTCATGATTAGTTCACTCGGGGGAAATGAATTTGCAAACCAGAGCACGAGCTTGCACAAGTATAAGAAAGTGAAAGGTCACGATATCTAGGAACAATGACATTAGTGAAAGTAGTTTTCGGTTCACATATATTTTTAATAACGATAATGTTAGTACAGCATGCAGATCAATCTAGTGACAGAATATGAATGGAAATAAGAAATAAAACCTCAAACCAAACTGCTAATTGATTTAAAAGAACACAGGGAGAAAACTTTTCCTTCAAACATCAGAATTAAAGTCTGTTCTTTGACTTCACAGTGAGAGGGAGAGGAGGAGTAAACTAGAGGGAAGAAATTACCCAGCAGGCCTTCACAAAGGTAAATCCTTGTACTGATGTCCTCCACGGGCTGCGTGGGCGCCCCCTTTGCCATAGCAAGGACATGATCCTTCGCACCTGGCTTCAGAGTGTGAGTCTTTCCCTGTGGACACGGGACAACGTCAGTGTTTGACAACAACAGCTATAGTGGTACAACGACCAAATGGAATCTGGTTTTGCTCTGTTTTGATCACAGCAGTCTGCAAACTGTAGACTATTCAGTTTGAATACTGTTACTCTACAGACAGTCTCGCTACAGGAATACAAGTCAACTCAATGGCTCTTCTGACAGGAGAAAGGGATAAACATAAAACATTAATGTGGGCATAATAGTTCCTCAGGGCAGTTCATTAATAATTCAACATAGACAGCTTAACGTCAAACACAATTTCTGTCAAAACAAACCTACTTTAACAATAACCACCACTTCCTACTGCAGTCAGACTTTTTAAACAAGCCTGCCCCCGGCACAACATTTGACATCACACCCAGAAACACGTAACAATCAATCCTTTGTTCAATAATTTAGAACTTTTTAAATCATGCAATAACACACTCAAATATTTTGACCATGTTTGTCTGCTTAAATGTACACCATCTAACATTCAAATGCAACATTTTTCACCTCTGTAACTGTGCGATTTTTTTTTTACACAGTTCGTATTTTTATATACTGTATTTCTCTTTTTATATAATTTTATTTAACTACTTCATCATTCCTGCAACATGTGTTACTGCCTTTCTTAAAACGTTTGCTGCTGCCAACACTGAAAATGTCCCCTCTGTGGGATAAACTAAGGCTTATCTAATCTTATCTTATCTTAACCTACTTTATGCAGCAAGTAACAAGTTACGTTGCTATTTAAAATATAAACAGATTCTTAAACTGGCAAACAAAGCAGGTTGCACTTCATATATTGTGTTCAAACAATTGTACAAATCACTGTCCACAGAGGGAAAACTCTGCAGAGCTGTCCATGTAGAAGGTCTGGAGAAGTGATGTTAAGTGGGGTAGACAGGAAGTTTCCGGGGGGTATGACATGCAACAAATGTCACTGGCTGGAAGCAACCACTGCTAGTTAGACAGAGCAATCTGCATTTTTTTTCTCATATGAATGAATGAGAAGCCTAAAGTCTTACCAACTTAGGGCGCACGTTTGACCCCCAAAGTCCAGTTTGTTGACTAGTGTGAGCACTCCATTCCGTGCTCAAGCCCGACATGCCCTGGCACGGTTGGAAGAGATGGACTTTGGCACAGTGCGCACAAGAACAGGCACAGAGCGCCAATTGATGCTGATACCAGACAACAACTGAACAATGTCATTTCGAAATTTTAAAAAATGACAGTTCGAAATCTGAAAATACGGCCACACTAAATCGGGTAGCTCAAACGTGCTCAGGCGCAGTTAGACTGGAGCAATGTGAGCGCGGGGCAGCAGGACAGAGGGACAGAGGGACAGAAGGGAGGGGGGACAATCGTGCTTCAGGCCAACTGGGCCAAGTGTAAGCACGCCCTTAGGCATCTTCATGGAGCATTTTAAGTTGGCTGTCATGTAAGTAAGAACTATATGATGTACATACAAAGAGTGCTGAGTTTAGAGTGACTTTCATACTTACAAACACTGTACTAGTGGCTGGATTGGTTTCAATCTCGCTGTCAGAAAGAGTCCCTCTGGACTGGTTTAAATGGGGGGCGACTCTCCCACCGGGGCCGTCTCCAGCTGTGCTGCTCAGGTCACTGTCAGCTCCCAGAGTCTCTCCAGAGCTGTTGCTTATCTATAGAACAAGGATACAAGTGTGAGAACAAGACACAAGTGCAGGTGTTTCATGTACAGTGGGTTTGAAGCAGCTTTTTGACCTAAAAATACCCTCCTGCTATCAGCAGTTAACTTCTGAAGTACCGTGTGGCCGGAACACGTGGAAACAAAGTGCATCATGTCTGAGTTGGCTGTGCCCTACCACTGTGCTCGCCTCTGAGTCCTGGCTGGTGCTTCTGGTCAGGACCGGTGGCTCCGAGCTTGTTACAGACTCTGTGTCGCTCTTCTGTAAACCCGAGGGAAACAAAGAGGACAGAAATCAGTGCTTCACTAAATGTTAGACGGTAAAAATGTGCTGCACACCTTGAGCAGTTTTTAACAAACACGTAGCCTGAAGGCTGCTAGCACGACAGATTCTGGTGAATCCAATCAAATGTGTGAACAGTCTGCAGCCCTCGGAGTGTCTGTGATTTTATTATCTTTTGGGTGAATCACATCTGGTGTTTTTTCCCAAAGTTTTAGGCAACATACCTGAGATCCAGATGTGACACTGAGGCCACTGTCAGCACTGATCTGTGATTTCTTCTCCTCTGCATCAGTCACCTGGGGGCGCTGCTGCTTTGCTCCCTCAGATCCTGCAGGACAGACACGACTCTCAGCAGGTTTTCATGAAGAGAATGTCTTCCTCTTGCCTTACTGAGTTACCTCACTTTAAGCCAACACAGCACAGCAACACTGAAGCTATGTCCATCTAAAAGTGCCAAAGCCTCTATTTAAACACTGCATTACACTTGTGACACAGCAAAGCATACAGTAGAAATAACCTTATTTGTTTGTTAAATGATCAGTGCCTAAAGCTGCCTTTAGCTTAAACTAGATTGACTATTACACATGTAACCTAAGGTAAAAAAGCTTTTCCTGTATACAACCCTGGTGTCTTTCTGATAATTAAGAGATGAAGTTTAAAAGACCAGGCAGAGAGGTTACAGAGGGGCAAGCAGAGAGTGGCATAAGACTGGGGAAAAAGTTACAAATGACAACAAAACTGCAAGAGCGCGACATTAATCTCAAGTCAGGTCAATGCTGCAAATGTGGCCAAAGTTTCACCAAAAACAACAGACAGACACAGGCAGTTAGGCATGCAGACAAACTGATGGACAGTAAAGGGAATATTTTCGGTTTCAAGTGTGATTTGTACTCGGTTATTTATCAACTGAGTGGGTGCAAACATGGCGACGAGCAGATCCTGCAGACACTTGCTTGTTTATCTTTTCATTTAAAGTCACTTAATGTTTGCACACCGTTTCGTAAAGCCTTCAAAACGTGCCAGCAACCGTAGAATATTGGCTGGAGATACACAATTTACAACAAGCCACTTGAAACTGGAAAAGATACAGTTAAAAGAGCAGGACAGGGCAGCAGGTTTTCATTTCTGCTCATTCTGATGCAGGGTGTTGAGATAGAAAACAAACAAAAACATATTGCTTGAGCTTCAGCCAGCGAATATAAAATGAAATTAACAAATATTATAAAAACATGAAACTATCACACTTTTCTAATTGAAGAACCCTAATAAAGTCAATAGGATATAATGCCAGAATTCCACATCAGTAAACATTTGTGATATTTCACCCAAATTTTAGTTTTATGTATCAGTTACTCATCATTAGATGTCCTGAATTGAAGTTTTTAATCTTCCTTCTTTCAACGGGTGATTCCAAAAATGTGCACTCCTTTTGCTGACAGCCTGTGAAGCTTCACTCTTGAAGGCATCAAAACTACAAAATTAAACACGTACATCCAAAGCTCTCAACAGCTTCAGGTGGTATAAAACCAAATCTTCTTTATTGTGTCGTAGGCTCTACGCTTTCAAACCACGGTCATTGCAGCTAGAAAGCCACTAAACCCAACACATCTGGTTTAATGCTCCGCGTCGCCTGGCCAAGTGTGTGCAGGAGAAATGTTTCTAAGGCTGCATTCAGACCAAATCGGTGAAAACGCAGGTTTTGTCAATCACAAAGTTTGACATTTTGACGCATGAGTAAAATGCAGCTGGTTGCGGCAAAAAAACTTACAACCAGCTCAACTTTAGGAGAAAAGCAGGCCTATGTCACACTGCTGCAGCCAATCACGCAAAGGGGCTGTCTTCCAGCGATCGACGCCATCTTTGCATCGGAGGAGAAGTACACAACTTTTTGTCACACAATGGTGTGATGATGTTAATTGACACTCCCACAGCCAGACAACTCCGCCACATTTTGCCAGATCACCTGATTTGGTCTAAATGCAGCCTAATGCACCTCTGCTTCTGAAACGACACGATAAAGAAGACTTGGATTATACCACACATGAGGCTGTTGAGAGTTTTGGATGGACGTTTTTAGACACTTTTGATGTTTTGAAGAGTGAACCTCCACGGACTGCCAGCAAAAGTGAGTGGCTCGCCTTTTTGGAATCACCCGTCTGATCTGCCTAAATTGTAGGCAGTAAGATGAAAAGCTAAAAAGGAAAAAAAAACTTGAAACAGCACCATATTTCTACATGTGGAAACTGCTTTTACAGAAGTTCTGCATCCCACATTGAGAGCTACAGCTGATAAGCTAAAAAATGTCAAAACTTACCAAACACACCAAGACTGGCTGCCATCTCAAGTCTTGATTGAACACAACATGAAATATTTTCTAAACTAAAACAAGGGTGTAATTTCTTACAGCACTACGTCTGTGAGAAATTCTGTCACCCTTTTGTCAAACAGCATATACAGTAGATTTAACACTCCTAGAGGATACCAACAGTACTGCATGTAAAAAAATCCAGAGCTTTATGCAGTAGGTGCAAAAGAATCTCAACTTAAAAAAATTTACTCTCAGCTGAAATCACATTGATTCTGATTTCATTTGTCGTAATTTTTTTTTTCTTCCTGGCATTCATATGAGGAACATTTCTTGTCATTATTCATGTTTAAAGACACTTGTGAGTTTGAAAAGGTAGAGAGCAGGGGCTTGAACATCCCAATCCTTTTTCTCTTTTTTTCTTTCTGGTGTGTGAAAAGTCTCTTACTCTGTGGTTTTTCCAAAGCTTTTTGCTTATCCTGGTGCTTGCTCCACAATTCTACCCAAGATGCATTGCAAGCAAGGAGAGAAAGACAGAGAGAGAGTCAGAGAGCTGGTTGAAAAGGCATGTATGGTGGATGAGCATTAAAATCAAAACAAAACCAAACTAAGCATTGAG
>JAQFJA010000001.1:27005983-27030073 GCA_029874485.1 Naso brachycentron
TTGTATTACAGTATCTATTCTGAACTTCTGAAATCTTACTCCTTTCAAATACCCCAATTTTTATAATCAAGGTCAATGTCAAGTTTATTTATATAGCTCATTTAAAAACAACCGGGATTGACCAAAGTGCTGTACAATCTAGATAAGCACTAAAGTACAACAACAATAGAAACAGAAAAATACAATGTTAGTGCACACAATAATAATACAAATAATATTACAAAACTATAACTAATGTAGAAACCAAAGTTTAGCCAAAACTAAACATTTTTTAGAAAAAAATAAAAGTAAAACAAGCAATCCATCTCTGGAAACTATAGTAAACTGAATTGAAAACAAAAATTAGAAATTCAAAAGTTAATAATAATAACTGTTCGTACACAGACATGTAGCATGTTAGCTGCACTTGTTAGCTCTGCACTGGTTTGCAGGCTCGGGGTGTGGAAGGCTGACTAAACATCACTGGAGAGCACATTACATAATGCCATGATATGAGGACATCATTAAGGCAGTGCCAGGGAGACAAAAGCCATCCCAAACAACTCCCCCCACCTCCACCCTACCAGCAAAGCATCCTGGGAGGGGTGCCCTTCAGCTGCCTACATCTCATTACACGAGCTTCCACGTGGCCTGCAGCTTCCTGCTGACATTCAATTAAAGCCTTTCATTTTCCCATCATTTGCTCTGCCTCCGTGACTCTGCCGCTGCTCCTGCTGTCATTTGATAATTATTCCAAACATCCCTCCAATTAGAGGTGAATCTATTTATTAGCCTCAGCACCCCAGTGAGCGCGATACACCTGTACTGCTCTTCAGCCTGAGAGGATGGCAGACAGTGTGTTACTGTTATGTAGATGTTGTGGATTTCCTAGAAACGGAACAATAGGAGAGCAGCCAGAGTGGTTACCTGACTGATGGAGACCTTTGAGTCTTTTGCCATGGTCGAGTTGTTCTGCAGCACCTTGTGACCGGGGTCAGACCAAAAATCATTCTGCATGAAATTGGCTAATTACAGAATTGATTGCTTTGACTGACAGGTTACACATACATTACAGTATCAGTTTTCCCATTCAATATTATGATATCAACCAGTGCTGAAACATACTTAGTATACTTGATGGTGCCTCTTCTGACATATACTAATCTAGCTCTAATGGAGAATATGAATTAACAGAAATAAACAGAGCTGTTGCAAATATCAGATGTGAAAAATTTACTAAAAGCTCTTTGATCACCACTTTGGTCCTGACTGAAAATTTTTCGTAATGTATTGTAAGTATTGAATGAATGGCTGAGTGATATGAATGGATCAAGCACAGGACCTTCACCTGTGACTGTGGGGTTTGTATCTGGTGTGACAATAGCTGGGTTTCTATTAAAATATATTGCAAATTTTTACCAAATTTTTAGAAATTTGGCAAAAGAAAATGCGCATTTATGTGTTTCCATCAACTACTGTTATGGGAATATTAGGAGTAAGTTCATCAAGATAAGCAGTAGGTGGCGCAACATTTTCCAGTCATGTGTCATATACCACAGCAGAAGAAAACAGAGCAACGTGACGACGTAATTAAAAAGCGCAAGTAAACCAACGCTAACGGAAAGGAAAGAAGACGACAGAAAATGCAACTAGCTAAGTTAAGAAATGTCCACACATACCTTGTGTTTTTAACCACCACTGCCACCATTGCTTCTCTGGCGCGGAGGACTACTGTCGCCAGAGTGACGTTTAAGTCACATGATTTCTAAATCTCACACTTTATTCGCTAAATCTGTTTCCTTTGCACTTATTAGCATTTACCCCTCGTCAATATGCCAACTTTTCCACCTCCCTCAAGCGTAAATACTTTTTTGTGATATTTCAGGATTTTTTCGAATTTTCTGTGTTTCCATTCAGATGTTTTTATGCGTACATCGAAAATGCGCATAATGGAAACCCAGCTTCTGTCTCATCCACAACAGATTTCTCCCAGCATTTCTGTTAAGCATTATAACAAAATGGCAGCTCTATAAAAAAGCACTGGCTGAAAATAGATATACTTTATGTATATTACACTATCAACCAGTGACAAAAATCCCTAAGTGTTAAAACCCAACCGACCATAGGGACCGCATTAACAACTACAATACAGGTGAGGTGAAATCTACAATGACAGGATTAACTTTAAATAAGTTCATGTCATCCAGAAAAGCCTTTACTCTAACACAAATAAATAGCGCACGCAGAAACTCCACCCTGAAACACAAACACTAGGCTATACCCAGAGCTGCTTCTCACTGTCACTTAAAGGCCTTTCCTTCTACACTGATAAGCTAATGGGTCTATAATTTAGCCATTGGCTTATGTTTACTACATACCATTTCTACATTCCAACAGAATGTGTCACAGGATAAGAATGACTAGTCCTTCCTTTCTTGCAGGCAAAGAGAAAAAGAATATCGACTCAATCAAAAAGTATTCTGACTTCAACATGTATTTGTTGTCTATTCAACTGAAATAGCCTCACTACAAAAAAATGAAGCTTTATATACTCAGAATTATCTTGACACAAAAATACTGTTTCCTGATTTAAATTGATTTAATTTAAATGTTCCATCATAGATTCAGTCTTCCTTACATTGAGCTCAGTCTCTAAAATTGACATGCCAGGCGCCAAATGTGGGAAGATTTTCCGTTTCAGGAGTAAATCTCAAAGCTAGACTACATTTAAGTCATGAGTAGGATACTAGAGTCACACATCCTGACTGACACAGGCTAGCAGCCATAGCAGAGTCAGTGTGTGACGCAGCTGTATGAACATTAGGGGTGACTTTATTACAGAAGGTCTCAGATGCATTATGGGTCTAATTATGTCCAATAGCTCAAATTGTGAGTAGAGAGGCCATTCACAGAGGGACATCTAGATGGAACACGATGGTAAAACGGTCAAAATTCTACTTAATTACCAGACAGATCTGAAACAGAAAATGATTATACCATTGTCACTGACACATTAGTATCAAAACATAGTCAGTGCAGTTACAGTATAATTTCTCATCATGTTTTTCATATTTGAGAGAAAATTAAGCTGCTCCATGTTTCACTGGATTAGCATAAGGAATGAAAAGTATTTGATGTGTGCGGTGCCATAAAAGACACGGTTCAAACAGCTTTATGCAGGCGGCTGAAACGTCTCTTGCAGAGTCGGCTTAATGTCAGCACTTACCACATTTTATAAAACTATTCAAACACTGCATGTCTGATAGCCTGCTGCTTGCTTTAGCATATTGCTGAACAACAGAGCGAAGGTAACTGTCCTTTAACATTATAAATTATATCTTCTCTGTGAGACTGGTGAGAATACACACCCTTTTGTTGAAAAACTCCCATTTTAAAAGCTAGTTCTTTACACAATTCCAGCTATTGCTACATATATGGCACAACCCTGAACAAGTTGGTGAATGGTAACGACTTGAAACTTCCTCACACATAGGGATGGGCAATATGGGCTGAAAAGTATATTGCAATATATTTAGACTTTATCCCAATATACAACATAACGCAATATTTTTAAAGCTCACCAAAAATACTTCTTTAATGCTAGAACTGGGAGACAGAAATAAACATTACAAATTTTATGATCACATTCCCTCTGATGTGACAATATTGTAGTGATGACCATTTGTACTTTCAAAACATATTAACACAATGACATTTTTTGATGAGTAATCATTAGTAATGTAGATATAGTGACTAAGTGGGTCAAGAAAAGTATTAAAAAAGTAGAACTGTCTGATAAGTTGAAAAATTTACATCACTTTAGCGTAATGCAGCCTTTAAAAATCTGGAAAAAAATGACATTATTCCACATCACATCATAATGATATCCACATCTAAGATGATACATAGTAGAGGTGGGAATCGCCAGCAGCACATGATACAATATTATCACAATACTAAAGTCACAATATGATATTATCATGATATTGCAATATCTTGAGTATTGCGATTATATATTGCGATTTTTATTACCTTTTTTCACTGCAAATCAGTGCTTAGCACAATCTAGTAGACTGAAAAGTCCTTCAGTCAGTTAGTTTTTATTATTCTGTTGCTCAAAAACTTGACTTTGTCTTTGCAACATTTATTAAGAATTTATTGTGTCTTTGAAACCATATAATATCATCACGGAAAGTACTGCAATATTATGCTGTATTGATTTTTTCTACCACCCCTCATATATAGTCTCATCAGTGTCTTTATATTCCCCAGCCTGACTCACACTAATGGAAAATTTCAGAGAAGAAATAACTTGAACAACAATGTATTCTGGAAGTGAGGGCTGGTCCTATGGAGAATACAAATCTAACCCTATTCATCTTGAAAAACCATCAGGACAGTGAAACAGTTGCAGCTCTGGCAAAATGAATGCTTCCTGGTGCAAAGCCAAAATGGGTATTTTATGAAGCAGCAGAGCTGGAGGCAGACTCATCCAGCACAAAGAAACAGGACCACAGCATTATTTTTAGACAACGATGGAAAGACTACGCCACTTCACTGATTGTGTTTAATGAGTGAGCTTGGTGCTGAATGTTGTTCTCCTTGACTTGGAGATGAAAGATTCACCACCACACTGAGTATTCTTCAAAGGCAAGATAATGATATAGGTGAACACAACCCAGATGATTCTGGTTAGAGTGGTCTGCAGGCAGCACTCACTGCTTACATAAGCACAGAGAGGAGAGAGATATGATTCACAGACCTCCAACATGGACAGCATTTACTGCCAGTCACAACGAACAGCAGTAACCAGCAAAGGACAAACACGACAGAGGGATGGAGTGAAAGACTCGATCACTACAGCATCACTTTTTGACTGCATCTTTTTCTTACTAAATTGAACGATGTTTGCAGGATGGAGGGATATTTGAATTAATCTGGTCCCGTCAATAAAACTCTCAAATCCTAAAAGGAGGCCATTTCCAGAATTTATCCAGCCTGTGATGCTCATTCTGGTCACAAAATTCACAAAACCAAAGCACCTACAGCGATGTGTTGTCTGTCAACAGGAAAAAAACTGTAAATCAGAGGCGGAGTCAGACGATTAAAAACAATACAAGATTTTAATAATAATAATAATAATAATATGAGACAATACAGTGTGTGTACGTACACAATTCCAGCTAATTCCACATATATGGCACAACTCTGAACATGTTGGTGAACGGTACTAACTTGAAACTTCCTCACACCAACGAATAATTTCAGAGAGCAAAAAATTCCAGTAACATAATATATTGTATTGTGCATGTGTTATTTGCATTCTAGTAGTAGCTTGGTGGTTACTTTTGAGTGATATGCCATCACTGGGATGTCACATAAACTGAGTATAGTTAGCTTTTATTTGTGCGTTACAGTTAGGGAGCTGAGGTAATGTGTACAACAATGATGACATACACATACTTTGTTGTAACTACAGAATAACTTATGCACCTAAACCATATCTGCATTTTTAAAACCACACAGATAGTCCTGATCTTCGGCTAACACACTCCAGTCAGTGTATTGTAGATGATGTTTTTGTCCTCTGTGACAATTTGTCTTGCCTGTTTTTGTCGAGGCTTTGACATCCACGCTGAATGTCATTTCAAAATAAATGCAGTTACTGTTAAATATCTTCCCTCATAAATACGAAGACAGTACATAACATCTATGACTAATGCCACTTGTACTCAGTTAATGCTGAGCATTTGCCCTGACTTGGACCCTTTTCATTTTTTTGACAGGTCAATATTACATTTAAATGTAATACTATGTGAAGGATTATTTCATAACGTGTACGAATAGTCTGCACCCGGATGTTACAGGTTCATTCATTCTACGCTGCTCTTTTCTGCACCTTGCTGACATCATAACCATCTCTTTATTCACAACAAAGTCATGGTCATTCCATCTACGTATGATTAAACGAAATATCCTTTTCTCGTGAGTCGTGCCTTCGTCGGATCTGGTTTGACACTGTGAAACGATGCTAACGCTTTAGGCGTGACGAGAGAAGAGCTAACATTGACACATTTTAAACAGAATGGGTGTCACGTAACTTACAGAGTATTTCAAATACAATATGACGCACTGTTAGAGGGAATTTTACTACTTTATCACAAGCTAACGTTACCTGTAGAGATTAACGTCGGAGACGTGGGATAAGGGAGTATAATTGCTCACGTTAACATTATAAAAAAATGTGATAAGGCGATGCTGACGCCTCCTGACAGCTCCGAGAGAGCTGACCCTGCATTTTGTGCCAGTTTTATGTTTTTTAGATTTATAACAGGCTGTCAGGCCTTGACTCGTCCTACATGTTCAACCAAACGATGCATCCTCTCACCTACACTCTGCTAGCTTTATGCTCTCCTACGTCACGGATGGATTAGCTAGCTAGCTGCATAGCTGCTAACATTAGCTTAACCGATTTCTCTCTTAAATAGTAACCCGTCAAACATATTAAAAGGCAGCGACATCATAGAACAGTTCAGAATAAACGTCACAAATGTGTCGGGTGGTTCTAAGCAGCACAAACGCTGAGTAAGGTCACCCTTACCTGCTTACATTAGCCGATTAGCCGCTAACGTTCGCTGCGAAGCCAGCTGCTGATGACGGCCTGGGTGGTGGGTGCCCTCGTCGGTCACCCTCAGAGGGAGGCAACGGTGTTCGTCTGAATTCAGTTTTCTTTGCTTTGTATCTATGAATATTAATGGAAACATTGGACAAGGACAACGGCTGAAAAGGCTTGCTCTTGCTTCTCCGTCTACCTGGGTCGCAGCATAGGAAATTATGCGATGTGAGTGACCGCCTCTCTGCTCGATGAGCGGTTGGCTCGGTCAGTTACAACCTGCCTTCACAACATCCTCCTCATCATCATCCGTATGCAGGGAGTTCCGCATACTCACAGCCCGACCTAACAGAAGCGACAAACAAGCCTGACGAAAACCACCTAATGCTCCCTACAGGAGCGACCATTAACGTCTCTGTGGAAGCAGTAGTTACTCATGTAATAATCATTCTTAACAGTTTGCAGTAACGTTATTCGGGATGCTTCGCTGCCTAACAGGGCCGGTCAAAGCCTTTTTAGGGATCTACAAAAATAATGTGAACAGCTACCCCACCACCCACAAACTCTGCAATTATAAAAATTTCTAACAATGAAAATTTCTAAATAAATACAAATGTCAAAATTAAACATTTATGGGCTGATATTTTAAATAAGACAGCTCACATTGTTAATTTATTCTGGGCCCCCTTTTGACTAAGAGCCTCAAATCACAGTTGATTTCAGATATTGTTCTTTTGTTGTAGGCTATGATTAATAACACTTCCTTCATGGGACTATATGTTTAGAAATATGATTCAGTGAGATTATACAGGAACCAGATGTTATTTTTGTTTGTTTTTGTTGAAAAATGAGCCAGTTTTAGGCCACTGAATATGATCCTGATGTTTTTTATTTCAATGATCATTCTAATGATTTCTTACTGATTCAATGCTATATGGCCCAGTTGTATACAGGCTGTTTAAGGGGGTGCCAGCCCCTTGCTGGCAAAATGACAAAATAGTGGAATGTGCTATTACAGTCTGCCTGACTTATTGATCCTTTATTTGATCAAGACTTGTGTAAGTTAGAATTGATGGCTCTGACTGGTTCTCTGAAATACGAGCAGTCTGCACCGTGTATTGATAAATATGGTCCTCCTGCTGAAGACACAATTGTAATCACACCTTTTTGTCTCTGTCCTTCCCTTCTGTCAGTTTCCTCTTGGATCAAACAAATCCACTTAGTACCCCATGTTTTAGAAACAATCCTCTAAGAATACCTTCAAGGGGTATAAGAAAGAGGTGCTGGTTTCTGAATACCGGACTTGTGACCTCAGTGATAATGATTATGATTGAATAAACTCTTAGGTTGTCCAGTCAGAACAGTATGATGATGATGGCTTGATATCTCAGTCAGAACACACACTCTCTCAATAATGTGTCACTCATTTATTTATATTATGTAGGTACTCCAGTTAAATGAATATCTGTGGTTACTATAATAAATAAAAGGAAAATGTACGTTTCATTAATCAAAATGAGCATTAACAATAAACAAAGCAATCATATTAAACAATACGGACTAAATTAGGCTACACAAATTAGGCAATACAAGATTAATCACATAAATGTGGAATATCTTCTGGCATTACCAACATCAGATAAAGGAAAAGCAGTGTAATACTAATACAGAAATAAACACAGCAAAACTACACCGAGAAAGAAATACAAGGCTCAACTTCAAGGGAGCTTCAACAAGGCGCAGTCGCTCAGCTCAGGAAGACACATATCTTCTACTGCTGTTACAGTGAAGACGAAGTTAGAGGTTAGGAACTGCGCGACGGTCCCTAAAGGATGCGTCGGCTCGCTACGCATTTCAAAGGGAAATAAAACACTCAGCAATGTGACAAAGCACTACTGGCATACAGAAAATTATCACTACGTATCGATAGCACAAGAAACGCCATTAACATCTGTCTAACATGACGTCCGTCGAACTATCACAAGGGGCTTAAGCCTCGCTACATTAAAAAAAAAATGCTTCAGCATGCCGTGCACGCTGCTGTGGAGTAATAGAGCGAACAAATACTCACATCCTCCTGGACACAGAACGGAGCCGCAAAGCCCGTAGAATGAAAAACAGTTGAATTTTGTCCGGAAAGCTGCCGTGGAGAAAGATAGAGTCCAGAGGGAAATGATATAGGCTATCTCCTCCCTCGTCTGGTATCGACCAATTCCCACCAAAACCTTAGAAATTGATTAAATTAACAGGTGAGAGGTGATTCTGATTAGTTCTGAGGGTTTAAGGTTAATGGCATTGTCTGTACACTTGAAGTGCATGTGGCTGGCCTTTTGAACAAGGAGCAACTTAAACTCATCATCTATTAAATTTAGAAATAGGAATAATATATAGCTTACAAAAAAACCTGTGTATCGACAGTTTTACAGCCTAAATAACCAAAAAGGTTATTTATAAATATCACAGAGCTTGCAACAAGCTCTCTGTCTGAAGTTTTTCGTAAACTCAGTGCGATCATGGTATTTCAATAGAATTGTTGACTTTTCAACAAATAAAGTGAATAGAGCAAGACAGAAAGGTGTTTCATTTAAAGGGAAACTTTTTTCTTTTTACTTGCCTGCCTCCTGAGTTCCAGATGAGAAGATAGATACCATTCTTTCGACTGTGCCTGCAGTAACAAGGAAGACACGGGCAGAGCTCGCCCACTGCTAATTAGCTTAGCTCAAATACTGGTAGTCAATGGGAAGTGCTAGCCTGCCTCTGCCAAAAGTCATCAGATGAACTTTTCAGCAACTCTAAATCGTCCTGTGTGCTTGTTGTGGCATGTTTATTTACCATGTTATATTATTTTCAGACTGAGATTAGCACTTTATGTAATTTTAGAATCAATTACGCTCAGGAAGTAAACCGCAGAGTGCAAGCGTGCCAGTAAACAGCAGAGGAGGAAGAAGAAATACGTTAAGTATATGAGGTGTTAATCTGAGTCTAAAAGTAACATAATGTAGTAAACAAATGGGTCACAATAAGCACACAGTTTTAGAGTTGTTGGAAAGTTTATCTGATGACTTCAGGCAGAGGCAGGCTAGCACTTCCCATTGACTATCAGTATTTGAGCTAAGCTAATTTAGCGGTGGGTGAGCTCTGCCCATCTTCCTTTTTTACTGCGCTCACAGTCGAAAGAATGGTATTTATCTTCTTGTCTGGAACTTGGGAGGGAGGCAAAAAACAAAAAGAAAAAGAAAAGAAAAGAAAAAGTTCAGTTTCCCTTGAAATAACAGATAAATATGAGTACATGTGGTCAATCACAGAGTCTTGCAGTTAGGTCAATTTGACCCGTGTCCCAGAGCAATAGTGAAAAACCTGCCCAAAAAAATCAATTCTGATTCCAAATGTATCAGCACTAAAGCAGCTTTAATATATACAGTACATAAAAAACAGAACATCTTCAGAGGCTATAATTATTAAAATAGGTTTGCATTTCTTTATATCAATAATGTTTACAGTGCCACCCTTTTAAGACAGGAATGAGATTCAGGTGACAATTACAGTATATACAATACAATTAACTTCAATACAGCATTAAAATAGCATGACACTAAGATAAATCATCAAATTTCATCAAATTCTGTCAGTTTACGTCGGATCCCCTAGGAAGCGTTAGTGTTTGGCTGAAGACACCCTGTAAGCAGAAAATCAAAACCCAAAGAAAACCTGACATCACTGTGAAGGGACCCAAAAGGAAGTTTTGCATATCCAGCTGAAACAAAGCACTGGAGCTGCTTCAAAATGCTTCACACTCCTGCATTTATCTGCTTTGTTCAATACTGATCCATCTGTCAAAAAGAAAAGCATTTAATACATTCCCCAGGGTAAGAAGGATGTAAGGAAATCAATAACAAAAACGTGTGCCCAGTTTTGGAGCAAAAATAAAAAACTTAATTTTGAGATGGAAGGTAAAGGGCTTGATACAATACATTGTCAGAAAAAGCCGTGAGGCCATTAACTTTGTTTTTCTGTGTTCCTGCTGAATGAAACAAATGTTTTTAAAATTTCCTCTTTTATACTTTTAAATTAGCAATACAACTTAATACAGCCACAGATGAGAATGAAGCCTTAACTCTTCAAGTTGTGTAGTGTAACTGGACTGAACTGGCTTCCAGAAGCAGAAACAATATACATAACTGGAGTCTCTCTTTAGATGTTTCTTTACCCTAGCCCGGCTCAAAGGACAAAAAGCACTCTGGTTGCTATTGTTTCTGTAATGATTCTGCTCGAGAACACACTGTACCGTACAGTAAAGAACATGGAAGGAAAGCAATCCTTTCTTTGTATATATTCAACAAACTAACAGCTGGAGCTCGTCACGTATTGTCCACTTAGACTTTTATCTTGTGGTTTAAGAGGTGGGCCTAGCGAGGTCAGAGATGCACCACGCCATGGCAAATTGCTCGGATTTGTCAATAAATCATTTCATCAACACAATGACACATATAAATATATTTTATATATCATAGTTCAATGGCAAATAAAACCTAGGCAGTAAGCTCACCAACGCTTTTAACATTACTGGTTGTACCAGAGTGGGTTTGGTTTCAAAGACACATGCTTATGTTGGCTGTGATCGACAAAAGAATATTTTTCACAGGTGACATTTTGCATGTTAAAGGGATATGCCGACTTTTTTTCCCCCCTTTTTGTTAATTGATTTCTTCCAGAGTTCCAGACAAGAAGATAGAACTGAGCCTGCAGTAACAAGGAAGATATCAGCATAGCTCGCCCACCGCTGATTAGCTTAGCTCAAATACTGGTAGTCAATGGGAAGTGCTAGCCTGCCTCCACCTAAAGTCATCAGAAAAACTTTTCAGCAACTCTAAATGGTCCTGTGTGCTTGGTGCGACTTCTTTAGTTACCTAAATATATTATCTACAGACTCGGATTAGCACTTAATGTATATTTTAGAATCACATACGTTTGCTATTGTATTGTTTTAACATTGTGTTTTGTTGGCCTATTCACAAGCACATCTGCAGTGGTTTATGCATGCACCTTGCGGTTTACTTCCTGTAAATATTTGATTCTAAAATTACATCAAGCCTAATCTGAGTCTAAAAACATCATAATGTCATAAATAAACAAGTCACAACAAGCACACAGGACTGCTTAGAGTTACTGGAAAGTTTATCTAATGACTTTAGGTGGAGGCAGGCTAGCACTTCCCATTGACCACCAGTATTTGAGCTAAGCTAATTAGCGGTGGGTGAGCTCTGCCCATGTCTTCCTTGTTACGGCACACACAGTCAAAAGTATGGTGTCTATCTTCTTGTCTGAAACTCTGGAGGGAGGCAAATAACAAAAATAAATAAAGTTGGCATATCCCTTAAAGAAAGAAAAGCGTGTGAATAATAAAATTGATAATGACTGAATTCAATGTAGCTCCTTTGTTTTCATATGGTGACAGGTCAAAATTTCTGCTGTTAAAAAAATGGTTTGACTATCTGGGACCTATAGCAGGTCACCACTTTAAACAAAAACATTATGCAATAAAGAAACAGGTTACACTTTTTGACAGTCCACCTACAGATAGCTTATAGAGTATTTGTAACATTCCATCTTCATATTGTTGTCAGAACTACTGAATATTACTTGAACAATTTCAGAATAATTTCTGAATTTTATCCTGAATGTTTTCAGAATGTTCAACAAAGATTAATGAGATGGTTAACTAATTATTGTCAAATGTCAACTGATACATTGTTGAAATGTTACAAATAGTGGTTGGCAACTGGTGGCCCACGGGCCAAAACTGGCCCACCAGCAACAGTATTTGGCCCAACAGATTATTTTGATAATGAGTTTTTTAATTATATCTTTTATTTTTATGTTTATGTTTATTTGCCAAAAACAACAATTTCATGTTAATGTGAGTGCTTGCTCCTGGAATGCGTGTCCACTCCAACCTGCACTACAAACATTCTTAACATTCACGTCTGCACAGATAGACTTTCACTGATTTTGTTCTTCTCCCCTCCTGCAGGACAAAAACTGTGTTATAAAGAAATGAATACCTGTTAGTAATAACACGGTGAAATCAATGTCCATGTGCATAAATACTAATCACTGCACTATGTTCAGGTCATCCAGAGCAAAATACCCCCTTTTTAAAAAAATTTATTTTTACACAATATTAATAGAGGGTGCACTTTAATTAGGATCTTCCAAACTGAACAAATACTTGTACAACACACATATATAAACACAAAACTGCTTAGCTTGCAAAAGGATATATTTAATCTAATGAATTAGTCTCCTTTAATCCATATTTGTTTGTATTTTATGGCTGTTTTAGTTTAGTTTTCAACAGCTCAAATTTCCAGACGAGGAGGTAACTTGAAAGAAGCCCTTCTGAAACGTGACGCATACTGGATCACTGAATTAGATGCTCTTACACCAGTGGGAATGAACGAAGACTTGACCTCAGAGTTTTCCTGTGAGATTTTTCCTGTGAAGTTTTCTATCTGTCCACCTCTGGAATAGATAATATTTTTTTTTTTAAAAAGACCTGAATGTAGATTATTGTAATTTTTCTTCATCATGGTATAGAACTTTCTATGTGAAGATGGTGCTCCATTTTTCTTTTTTCTCCATGTTTTCACACTTTTTTTTTTTTTTTTTACACGATTAAATGATTAACAAGTTTGACTATTGAAGATGTCTTGTTCTTGGTGAAGTTGATTCAAGTGTACCTGTGAATGCTTATGAACTGACACCTGTGTTTTGATGTCTATGTAAACACGCCCCAACACAGCTGATGAACTATAATCTCATCATTAGGTAATCTCTGAAGTGTATATATGTAGACACTCACTACCCTGTCTGTATGTCTTGAGAGAGGTCCTTGTGACTGAAACGCCGACTTAATAAATCAGTGCAAAGGTGAAGTTGCGTGCGGGAATCCCCTTTTTTCTTTTTCATTTTGTTTTAGTTTAGTCAACAGGCGCTCTGCTGGAGAATAAGATGACCAGCACATCTTCAGCTTGAGTTTGAGTGACAGCAGGCTGTGATACTTGCAGGTCAGTAGCAGACACCAAGCAAGAGTCAACTCCTTAGGAAAGAGTTTTGAAGTGAACTCACTCAAGAACTTGCTTCCTCGTGGGAGAGGATCTCATGCGCACTTCTGTTCCAACCACGCAGCTTGGAACAGGAACAGCTTCCGTCGTTATTTAAAAAAAAACATAACAAAAAACAAAAAACTGTCTGTGTTGATGATCTGATGGTCTGGCCCGTCATGTAAGGCTTAGAAAAAATTTGTCCCATGGCCAAACATACTTGCCGACCCCTGCTATACCCTATCTGTAGGCGGACTATACAAATAAAGTGTCACCAAGAAATGTTGGTAGATGAAGACTGATAAAAAAAGCACATCCCAAGTAAATCACAAGTTAATCAATGAGTGTTAAATTATTAAAACACACGAGATCCATCACCAAGTGCACCAAGGGCAGTCATGTGCATTTGTATTTCTGAGCTTATTTGAAGAATCATGTAACATGTCAACGGTTCGATGCAATTTTATTAATAAAGAAAGCCAAGAAACTGTAGCTGATGAAACTGCAAGCATTACAGTAATAATGCCTGTTCATAACTGGCACTGAAATGACCGTCATTTCAAAATGCGCTGCAATGACATTATGCTCTCCAGTTTTCAGTCCTCTTGACGCAAAACGAGTATGAAGAGAGAAAATTGTCACAATTATCAATCTGCATTGACATTCCTTTGTCATCCGTTACGCATTTCAAGTTTACACTGCACAGGAAGTTGCATGGAAAACAGCATGAATATAAACATCAAAATCTCTGTGGTTTATTTTAACGTTAAAGTTTAATGTTTCTACTCATTCACTGTTGTTCTCTGCTCCCTGTTAATAAAGATTTTGGTACATTTTAGCAATGCTTTCCAGACTGTGACCGGTTAAAGCTGTTGATGTTGAGTACCCATTCAAAGGAGATACTCCAGACTATGGTAGACTTTAAATCAAACTAGTTTTATAACATATTCAGCTATAAATATTTTCCTCAGTATCATTCATACAGTATATTATCAAAAATAAAAGGCTGTGAATTTCTCTATATCCTGTTCAAACTACACGTATGTTGCTTATACATTTCTCACTTTAAAATGCGTGTTAAAAAATAAAAAAACAAACAAAATCAAATTATGAAAACAACTTAACTGTCATGAAATGAATAAAAATATATCTCACATACACATATTGATGAATAAGGTGTTAATGGAAACAATCTATTTAAATTTAAGAATGTAACCTTTTCAGGACTTTGTTTTATTCATTTCAGCCTCATATTCAAAGGGAGTAAAGGAGATGACGTTTTAACTTCTTTTTTTAAGCAACATTTAATCTTTAAATTAAAGTCGAGGACACATTAGTACCACCTCTTTCAAGGTACCAGTGCTCTGTCTGTTTATAACAAAAAATAATAAAATTAAATAAAAATTTAAAAAAAAAAAAAAAAAAAAAAGATTTAGTCGCATCAACATTTCCTGTAAATGAGGGCGTAGTCTCCTGGTTGCCTGCAGAGAGGTTTGCTTTTTTGTGCGTTAGTACGTGATTGTACAATCTTATGGATACTTTTTGTGTGTGCACATTTATACAGTTTTCTTGTGAAAATAAATATAAAATTTACATGAAAGTTAATGGGCATCTATAAATGACCAAAAGGGTCCCTTATGCGCTTGGAAGAAAACTAGTCTAATAGAAATTAACAAAGCCTCCATTCCCAGAGGGCTATTTCACATTACTTTACCTGAGCTACTACACCAACCTTTTGATTTCTGCACTTACTCCAAAAGAAACAACTATTTGTTGCCATATCACAATGCACAATACCAACCAGATGGCCTACCACTGTCACTGTTACATCAATAAAGTGAACAGCAGATATGGGTCTGCTCATGCTTAACTCTGCGTCCATTCCCACCTATTGCACAAATGCAAAAATCCACTGAAACCTCCCATATGCAGCTGTGCTCCTGATGTCTGAGACAGCCACAGCCAAGACCTGCTCAGAAATTTCTGATGATTATAGAACTGCACTAGAGATCAACATAACTTTCAACAAGTATTAAGTCAGAGATAACTGGCTAATTAGCCTGATGCTGGTATTTAATGTTGCCACAATCATGTCAGCATCTACACAAACAGAACAACAACAAACCGCTCAAAGAAAACTAGGTGTTTGTGTTTCTCCCATTGAACACAAATCATTTCGCAGTCTGTTTGCGAGCAAAGAGCAGTGATGCTCGCCTCCCACCAGAACAGAAAAAAAAAAAAAAAAGAATCTCAATGCTATAACAAGTCCCTGACCAGATGGGCAGAAAGGAGTCCATGTTCCTGCTCGATGCCACGTCTGTCTCAAGCTTCAGAAATCAACAGTGTGACATCAGGTCTGCAGTCACTCATTGACATCCCAGATTTCAGAAAGCAGCGGGGGAAGTTTCTTGTCCTGGAGGCGGAGAGCGAAAACCTGTTCCGAGTGGACGCTACTTAGTGTACGAAGGCTCACCAGCTTCATCAGCATACGGGGAAACATCAGGTGATCCTACGGAAAACATTTACACAAATTTTAAATAATATATATTACTGGGAGAAGACAGGGGAGCTTCAAGTCTAAAGTTATGATCTGCATTGTTGAACTGTAGCCTTGTTTCCATTTAATTTCACAATAGAGTTAGGTGGTTTACATTTAGTAGCTGAATTGCAGTAACTTTTTCTCTTAAAGGCCTCTTCATCTTGTTATTGTAAGTGCTCTTTTAACTGTTTACTCTCCTGGGCAGCTCTAACAGAGCAATGTAACCTTCATCCCATGTGCTTGTTTTGATGATGACAACCAGGTTAAACTGACACGCTGACGGTCACAAGAGAAAGGTTACATGAACCTTTGGGGACTTACATTTGGTCTCTTTATCATGATATACGAGCGCAGTGCGTCCACATAAGGTTGCTGCAGCCTCTCCACCAGATCGTGATCCTGCACATTCGGCCGATCTAAACAAAGTTCACCAAACAATACAAACAGGAACCTGTTCATCACTTTTATTACAGATTAGTCAAATTTGTCCCTTAGAGAATTGTAGGGATGCAACAGTACAGTCAGCCCACGGTTCAACACGAACCTCGGTTCTTGGGTCACGATTTTGGTTCGGTTTCGATACGCATTTTGTGTGCAAGGAGAAAAAAAGCTATGTATTCTTTCCAAAATTATTTCTTTATTTGCCTATTAACTAAAAAAAATCTATTCAGACACACTCTTGTGTATTGTAAAATGTAAAATAAGTGTCTATCAAAGGGCTGTAGTCTGTCTATATTTATTTCATTTTTGCACTCTTTACCTTTTATGGGACATATGCTCCTCTGTAATTAATAGATTTTTTTTTTTAATTTTCAAAGATGAGGCACAGTGCTTGGGCATTTCAGAATGTTTCTCAATAAACCCAAAAATATCTCATTGGAAACACATCTAAAATGTCAATAAATTAAACCATATTACTAAACAATTCTACATGAAGTTTTGAAAGAATGGTTCAGTATCGGATCTCCTCTCTCCTCTTGCTGCACTGCTGTCTGTAACGTAGCTGCTACAGGAGGGGCTGGTTGTTTGCAGCAGCTGCGCTACAAAAGAGTTCAAAAGATTTTTTAATTTGTGGCAAGCTAAGCTAAACGGTTAGACGACATACAAACGGTTTTCTTTTCAGCTTGTTTGTAACAATGAGCTGTTAGCTGCTGGGCTCGCGTGCTGTGCTTGTAACTGTCGAGAAACTGATAAGCAGAGATCGTCTCTTGTCAAAAACAAAAAATAATAAATATAAAAATAAATAAATATGATACTGGTGGGTAAAACACAGTAACGTTATTTCACGTTAAAAATCAGCATTTCTCAAACAGACACAGCACATCAGGAGTGAAAAAGAAACAGACCAGGGCTAAAGAAAAGCCTGCTTCCACAAACTCTGCTCCTAAACTCCGCATGTTGAGTGAAATGAGTGACTGCAGTGCTGTGCTCGGCTGGGAGGCGTGGACACATGCTGCATTCACGGGCTGCTCTGACAGAGCCAATTCAGGGAGAAACACATTGAAACTAGTTACATAAAATTTCATGCAAAACCAAAAACACCACAATTTCAAAGTGCGTATTGAACCGTGGATGGTGTACCGTACGGTTTATTATATTGAGAATTGTTGCATCCCTTACAGAATTGACAGAAGCAGCATTATCTCCAAATATAGTTTCCCTTTATGTCCTGTAATCTAAGGATTCACTGCAAGTTGTGTGTTTTATGAATTCTGACCGGCAGAGAAGATGTTGATGGCGATGAGCAGGGCATATTCTGCCTCATCCAGATGCAGGTCATTCATTCCTTTCGAGAACTCGAAGATGGGGTTAATGAACTCAATCTGAAGACCTGAGGAGGTGAGAGTTCAGAGAGGAAAAAGGAAATGAGAAGTCACTTTTAAGAAGGAAATGTGATGCAATAACACACCCTGGGCTTAGGGGTTTCCTAAGCAGAAGGAGTGTAATTATTTCAAACAGTAAAGTAAGAACAACAAATATTTCATTTTCTATACAAATTCTAATACAAAGACACATTTATGGCACAAATATACAGAGCATTTATGGTTTTCATATGTTGTAATTCATATCTGATAGTGACTGTCTACTTGTTGTAACAGCTGAAACATGTATGGGGAAGAAAAACTCCACCAACAGACCATTTACTTTTAGGCAAAACATAGCAAACTTGGTTTGCTAACGATTTTTAAGCTTTTAAGACTGGGGCTGCTGCAGTGTGGAAATTTTGCCACCCACTAATTAGTTTGTGGTGCCCCCGGTAACACGAGACATTTTACAAAAAAAATGGATTTTCATCAATATCATCATGTAGGGCATTTATTTTGATCTTTAATATCAGATTTTTTTTTTAAATCAACCCCTCAGGGTTTACATAAGCGGTATTTGCCGGCTTTTTCGGCAGTATGGCGTGTAACTGTCAGCCAGACGAAAATATCAAAGCCAATATGTCCGATCTGCGAGCATTTCACTGCGTTGGTCCTCCTCGTCTCTTTTCTAAGCACACATGGAGCTGATCTTTAAAATAACCTCATGAATGTAAAATGGATGTTTTTTATATTTTCCTTGATAAGCAGGATGCTGCTTTTCCTTCAGCAATGAAGTTAAAATGATGACAAACCTGTTACGATCTGCAGGGGAAAACTATGCCACCTGCAGTCTGTGTTTCAGTGCCTGGTTTGCGATCACCTCGGAGGAATAAGTCCGTAAAACCCAATCACAAGCAGCAGTGACACCACCGCTAAGACATATTGTGCGCGCGTGACATGCGAAGTAAACAGAACTGATGCCAAAACGATCACTGCAGATAGTGAGGTAGCCACAGAAAACAGTCAGCCCTACGTGTGCGTCACTGCTGCCGACTGTTCACTTCCGCACTGTACAGGCACACCACGCGCAGCATCAGATTCGGGACATGTGAAAGAGGAAGACGATGTGTAAAAATGAACCAAACGTGTTTTTATTCCTACTTCAATAATACATTAAAAATATGAAAAAATGGGTGGTGTAAGCTCGACCACCGTGTAACACTGACTACCGCAGCAAGCCAATTTAAGGCCAATGAAATACAGGAAGTTACTTTGACGCTACTAATGTTGATATCTTCTGTAAATTTGTCAGGCAAAAGTGAGCAAATCTACCTGCTTTGGCAAAATCCTCCTTATTGTAGCTGAAATCCTTCAGAAATGTGATGCTGTCAATAGCAGGATTGTATCGCCGTGATGTCTCGAGTAGCATAATCTAAGGAAGACAAACATAGTGAAATAAAATAAGGACAAAATTTAAAAAATTGTCAAATTAAAACCTACAGCCACAAGAAACAGCATCTTAAGATAACTGCTGACAAACCTCAATAGTAGACGTCTTCAGTAGAGCGATCTGGTCCTCCCTTGTGAGCTCCAGGAAACCAGGAAGCTGCTTGGCAAAATCCACAATCTCCTGGACCGACATGATAGCTAGCTCAGTGAAATGGGCGAACCGCTGCTGACGCACTTCTCGATTCTGCAAGTCCTGACTCTGTGGCCACGGCTGTTGGATGCACACACAAAAGGAATTGGTTAACACAGAGAGAAAATTCCTCTGATATGTTTTCAAAGCAGCACAGCAACATGTCGGGGGTTAAACCTGTCCATCAGAGATGCCCAAGTCAACAACATTTGGGATAAGAAATAAACTACAGATAAACGCAGTCCTGGCAGAATACCAGCTGCCAGCACAGATGACCTGCCCTGAACGCAATTCCTGCTACTTTATCTTGAAATATAGCCAAGTTCATTGCCCCAATTCACTGTTACTACCTCAAACTATCAAGCAGTTTGACGGTTTTCATGTTTGGTTTCTTTGGCTGAATCTTTAAGCAGGCCAACTGAATTTAGCAAAAGAAAATAAAAAATCACTGGTTATAATATGATCAATATTATATGACAAAATAAAAGAACTGACTAAAAACAACCCACGTCTATCCTGTGAGACATTCACTTACTGTGACTTTGGGTCGGTCAAGGAAAGACCTCTTGTTGCATTGCTTCTGCATGGCCACAAGCTTTTCAATCATCTCCTGCTGCTGTGGATCCAGCGCAGCCATTTCCTGTAGAGGGGTGGGTGTGACCACTGTGGACGTGCGGGCCGTTTCCTCCTCGTGCTGCTTCTTCATCTTCTTCAGTCTGATTTGTTCCTCAGACAGCACACCTACAGGCCAAACAGGGACGCACATGTTCACTAAAGCTTCATCACTGACTATATAATGAGACGTTTTATTCTTTTTATTCTAACTGTGGTGGCAATTCCACATGTCAAAACATAGTGACATTCAAATTTCCTCTAACTCTGATTCATTTGACAGACCAACACTCACACTGCTCCAACATGCCCGCCTCCCGACACTTGCGCAGGCGACACTGCTGGCACTTGCGGCGCATGTACATGTCCATTTCACAGCGACCGTTGTTTTTACAGGAGTACTGGGCACTTTTAATGACGCTGCGTCGAAAGAAGCCCTTGCAGCCTTCACAGCTCAACACATTGTAATGGAAGCCAGACGCCTTGTCACCACATACACTGCACACCTCATTACCAAGCATCTTCGGGGCAGGCCCCTTCTTTCTCTTCACTGGCTGACCATCTACACACACACACACACACACAGAGGGCATAAAACATATTAGGCACTTGCGCAATTTCAGTCAGGGAAATTCTCTGAGGCGGCACCTTGTATACAAAGGGTTACTTGGTGTGTGCTGGAGGCTAGACAAAGTCTAAATCCTATCTAAACAAAGATAAGTCAGAGACAGCTCTGTATGCAAAAATATGCAAGCAAACAATGTAAGATATATAATGCAAATATACTGAGTCATACACATCCTGTCGTGTCTGGTAAGTCCGGATAATATGCATCAAGAAAAAACAATTTATTCTAAATGAAGTAAGGTTTCGTTACAGAAATACAGATTATTTCATCAACCTTTTAGCAACCGGGAGAAAGTTTGCAACAAAATAAACACAGATTTACCAGTTTATCTGATCCAATTCAACCCAACACTTTAATTTTGATTTGTCAATTGTTTATATTCAACTGCATAGTATTTTTTAGGCTGTAGCTAGTGGTAGACTGCATTAAAGCTTCTTCACCTTAATCAATGTACAAACATTTCATAAAAACAAGAATGACAGCAGGGCTAATGGAAAGGACCACATGAAATTGTACAAGTGTATATCAACTAGACAGTCTGTGTGTAACTTTTAAGTCAATTCAAAAAGCATATTCAGACATTAAGACATACATTTAAAAGCAGCTATCGAACTAAATATAAGAATGCCAAACAGTGAGGGATAAAAAAAAAGGGTCAAGATGTGTCTGAGATTAAAAGATATTAGCAGAAAAAATGACCGGTTAGTCAAACCTGTGGGCGGAAAATTACAAAATTAAATACATACATAAAGAAACACACCAGAGACACACACGACTACATCAGAGTACAGATTTAAAATCTACTTCCAGCGGGTGAGGATGTGTGTGACACAGAAAATCTCATACTGTGCGCAGAATGAGTAAAACGGTGAATCGTTCTCCTGACATTGTCTGGAGTTCATGTGAGAAAACAGCTCAGGTTTTTCACAGTGTGCACCGGCGCTCTGTCTCGCTTCATGCCGCAGGAGAACTTGTGAGTGAATGAGGGTGTGGTTGCATGGAGAGTGTGCAAGGAGAGGAACAAATAGGTCACGTAGGCTATTTTAACGCGATCAGTGTATACTGATATAAATGGTACAGTCTCATCCTAGTTCTCATTTAAAAATGTAGAATATTAGGGGAGTAACGGTACACTGAGGTCACAGTTCGGTTCACACGTCGGTTTGGACATCACAGTTTGATACGCGTTCGGTACAAAACTTTGACCACAGCATCATCCTACTTTCCCAACTTTATTTTTGCTCCCTGGCTCAGGTGAGAAAAACACTGCTGACACGAGCATATGTCATAGCTCGGGGTAGGTGATTTAGTAAAACAAAACGATCTGCACAGGATATTTTATTTTGAAAATTGGCCGGATTTGCTGCAAAGTCTGTGATTTCCTGTGTGCAGTCTATGATTGCAGCGCTAAAACTAAATACATTTTTTAAGCGTCACACAACCTCATGACTCATTTCACTATCAGAGTTTAATCCCTGCACTTTGGAAAGTCTAGAGAAGCCGCAAGATTACAAGATTTAAAAGAAGCAGGCGGGTCTACTATGTTAGTTCAATCAGCATGTGCTAAACCTGCTGAAGGTTTATTGCTGCTTAAGGTTTCTGAGTGGAACTCGCTTATGTGAATTTGGTTATGCGTTACGTTTATCAGTCTTTATACATTTTACTGTGTATAATTACACCGTGTATTCTTTATACCATTCTGTGCACCCAAACTGTAACGTGTGGACCGTAGCGTTCAATACAAATTGATTTATTGTTACACCCCTAATGAATCTGTTGCAAAGAGTCTGTCTACTGTCCCGTCTTACTGCTCTGGTTTTTATTGTTAGACTGATGATCCATCACACAGCAATGTCCTGTTTTCCCTCAAGATGACTAATGTTGACTAAAGCAGCAACATTTACAGAAACCGCACACTGTTTTTTCCAGACAAGCAACTAGGCACTGCCTTTAGTAAAAAGAATGCTTGTTTTTTTTTTACTTTAGTTAAATGTGGTGTATTTGTTTTTTGTTTTTTCACTTTTTTCATTTATGATAAGGATTCAAATTTGTTAGCTCTGACGAGAAACACTAAATGTTAGTTACTGCAACTATTTGAAGTGAGTACTTTTCTCTCACCTGTGCAGGCAGATGTGTCACCTGCAGCTGGATCCGGCTTAATGTCACTTTGCTCTATCGGCACAGAGTTACTCATGTCAGTCACTGAAGGGCCATTGTGAGGAGGGGTGGAGAAGTCATTGGGGTGGGAGAGGTCGGCCAGTGACAGAAGGCCGTCGTGCTTCATTGTGGCGCTTCCACTGCTCTCCTCAACCATGCAGTCCAGCTGCAGCTCAGAGGTCCCGTCAAACACCTTACTCTCATCTGACAGAGGAGGGACAGTAAAGAATACTAAGAAACACACATATACTTATTAAATAAACACTACTTTTGTGAAGCTTATAAAATTAAATCACTGCTGAAAACACTCTTCGGTTTGAGGCTGTAGAAATCAAAGCAGTCATGTGCCACATATGAATGCATTTTAAAAAACTGATTTGGCAAATAACAATGCATGAAAGTGAATTTTTTATATGCAGGAAATTCCTTTTAAGTGAACAGATAACAGAATAAGTAGACCAGGTTAATATCCACTATTACAGCATTCAACAAGAACATTGTGGACAAACGTTGTGGCATAGTTAAACAATGAGATGTACGAACAGAACTGATCTGTGTCCAGTTTGATCAAAGTGCACGCATACAGAAATGGTTCTTCTTACCATGACCAACATCTGGGATATCAGTCACAGACAGCGTGGACATCTTCTGCACAGCAGCTTGTCATAACGAAATCAACACGTACCTGTGCAATTAAAATAATCATACAAATTTATGGTGGCAATTTAAACAAACAACAGCTTAAACTGTAAACTTTACTTTTGGTTTGGTGAGATTAAACCAAATTCCAGCTAAAAGATGGTATCTCAATGAAAAAAGAAAATCTCCCGAAGAAAAAATTGGCCTGCTGACACTGTGGTGTGGTATTGTGTATAGAAACCCTATGTAGGTTGTACACACATTAAAAAAAAGGGTTGTGGTCACATCTAACCAACGCCAAGGCAATTATAATTTCACACAGCGTAATGCCCGTCTTAGAAAGATCTAAAAATGACAAGTGGAATTGCCCCTGATG
>JAQFJA010000001.1:27034571-27067716 GCA_029874485.1 Naso brachycentron
TTCACATAGTTCACTGAAAATGTAAAAACAGAGCTGAAATACAAGTTGCTGTGTATGGTCTGGTTAGTCTTAATACATCACATCACATTATGTCGATAATTCAGTGAATAAATTGAGTCAAAACAATCTAAGTCAAAATGTCCTTTCCATTTATTGAACAGTATTGGCAAATTGCATAACACAGATGTGGCTGCCGCAATGTCAAAATTAAAACTTCAGGGGCAGGTATTGGCAGAAGCCTCACAATACATTATGCATCACAATACGTGGGTCACAAAACGATGCAGTATATCATGAAAATAAATATTGTGACACATACTGATTTTTTAACAGCCCTACTGTCAAAGTTCCTGTCAGATAAGGAGCAAACAGTACACAGAAACCAAGAAACTAAAATACTCCAAGGCTAGAATACGGTTAACTGGCTTCTTTATCCAAGGGTCTGAATTATTAATTCTCACTGTTCAGTTGCCGTCAGATCTTGATTAAAAAATGAACAACTATGCTAAATGTGTGGGCCATATGTGGTGTGCTGAAATTAAAGCTGAATAAAATGTCTGAATGACCTTCTATTCCATCCAGGAGAAGAGCCAATGAGAAATGTTAATGTTAAACACTCAACTACAAGTAGAGGTCATGTATTTGAAAGTATTTGGAAAAAATCTACTAAAACACTGACTATGGTCTAGAAAAAACATCCCCTGTCAGTGAACTGAGATAATGTATTTGCCTGCTGGATAATTATCAAGGTAATTATTTGTCTTGTAAACAGGGTTGCACAATGAAATGGAAACTGTACTGTTGTTGCTCAGCACTGAGTAAATGAACTTTAACTTTCCACACCTGCGTTCTCGCAGCTGCAACACTTTGAAGAAAAGTTTTATAGGTGGCACTTTTTTAAATTTCAGGCCAAACATTTGATCGTAACGTGGAATCCATATTATGTTCACAGCACTGCCATACACCTGTAAAATAGTGGTTCCCCCTTTTTTCTACAGCCTGATGCTTCTCTGAGCCGCCACAAGATGGCAGACTCGTCAACGAAAACAGGAAGTTGTAGCGGATGTTCACTTTATGTTCGCCGAGGAAGACACTGGACGAAAACAATCCGAAATTGCCCCCGTTTGTCTTCTCTTCTGTCCGTGTTGAGCATATTTTTTTGCATTATAGAATAGTTTCGACAAAACGCCACCATGCCCGTTATTTGTGCGGCAATAGGGTGCAACAATAAGTTTGTCAAAGGGTCGGAAATAAGATTTTACAGGTAGGTTTTCACCGGCTGAGTGGAAGTATTTCAGTCATATCGATTTCTCAAACGTGTTCCTTTAACTGTAACGTTTAATATTTGGCACAGCATAGAAACCGACGTGAAAAAAAATCTGTAAAGTAACATTTACTCCCATTGACATTATCTCCTCCTGAATCCTGGAAGTTTTCAAGTAATTTTTTAAAATTTCGACCTAACTGACCACGTCCTGGTATAATTTACCACGGTGCATCGGAGCTAACGTTACCTTAACCTTTGCTTAGCTTTAAAAACATTATTCTATAAGCTGTTGAAATTATATACAGTACGTTATTGCTGAACTCTTTCACCATGTGAGATGGTTAAAACGGTGTCAGACCAGTCAAGTTACCCAGAGCCAGCACAGTTATCTCCTTCTGATACAAGTTAAAATGCAGACCAGAATTTGACCAGTTTTCAAGAAATACACGTTTAACTAAAGCAAAACATGTTAAATATTATTTTACATATTACATTACATGTTACATTTGGGCACACAACAGACCCATTATTTATTTGCTGAGGAGATAAAAACAAATGACGGAATTCTTTTGCACAGAAGTTTGTGAGCTGGTTGATGCTTCAGATACATGCACATACAGTGTACACTTGAATATTGACAACATACTGAAGCGGCTACATTGTGTACAGATTTGGACAACTTTTGTTTTGTTTATTTGCACATCAATGAAAAATGACTTTGGAAAAATGAACTGTACACAAGCTGATACAGACATGCATACACTTAAACAAAAAGTAGTTATGTAATGTAACTGACAGAACAAACTGCTAGTATACTGCAAATCATAATAAAGTGCAGCTGTAAAGTGCTGATTATTGCACATCGTAAGTAAATAAATAATAATTTACATCAGTTTACATCATCGAAGTGCTGACGTAAATTGGAGAATACCCACATCTAGGTGTGGTGTTAAGACAAGTTTGAAATATGTTCATGCATCTGATCCACTTTGATAGAAAGTGCACTCATCAGGTTGTTAGTCATTATGTTTCATGTGTGACGGTTGAATTCCTTCATCCTGCAGCCAGGTTTGAAGCTCTGTCCTCCTTCTGCTGTGTATCAGGTTCCCGCTCAGCAAACCTCAACTTGCCAGCAAATGGGTGCACAGCCTGGGGATGAAAAACTTCATCCCGACTGCCAACACCTGCCTCTGCTCAGAACATTTCCGAAAGGACTGCTTCAGGGACTACGATGGCAGACAGTTTCTGAGGGAGGATGCGGTGCCCACCTTATTCACCTCGGAGTCATCGAAGGTGTGGTTTTACAAGATTTTATGGACTGTTTCTCTCCAACAGTTTAGTGAAGGCAAGTCACCCTGTTCTACTTTTGCATCAAATGAATTAATAACTGTAAAAATTCCACAGATTGAACTTCGTAAAAGAGGGGTGATACCAAAGGAGACAAACGTTGCGAATCAGACGGGACCACAAGTAGAGCGAGACAGAGCAAGAGAGGCCATCAGTCTACGTAGAGACAAAAGAGGAGGAATGAGGGTGAGTTTTCTTTACTGTTTTCAACCAAAAACAAAAATTCATTTGGGAATATTCTTAAGTATATCAGACTAAAACATAAATGGTCATGTTGCTGTGATTATTACAGACTTTAAGAGTGAAAAATTCATGTTATTGTTGTCAGAAGGGCCAGTGGAGTTAGTCAGAGTGACATTACGACATGCACAAACATCGCCTGGTTAAATGAGATCATTTCAAGCCAAGATGTCTCTGTGCTGCCTTAAGAGCATTAGACCACATTACATTCATATGTCTGTTCCTTCTTATGATCAGCTTTAGCAAAAACATATTACTGAGGGGATAATTCACCGTAGCATAAAATGTACTTGCTTGTCTTTGCCACAGGGTGGACGAGGAAGCCGTGGGGGAAAACAAATGTCTGACAGGTGAGACAGTGTGTGGATGCTCATTAATTCTCACAGTAGCACTGCTGAATTTTCAGCCTCATTCCCAGGATGCCAGATACAGACACTTTGTCATGCCCCTTAGTCTGTTAGACAGGAGAACAAGGTACCCTTCAGGTTCAGGTTACTTTATTTGTACCCATAGGTAAACTTGTCGTGCAGTTAAAAAGTGTGCAAGGCATCCATGACACACAGTTTCAGACACCACTGACAACATACAATGAGACAATAGATAAAACCAATCAATCAGTCTTAGGGCACACTCACACTGAACAATCCGTACTGTGCCTGAGCACGTTTGACCCCTGAAGTCCAGTTTGTTTGACTAGTGTGAGCGCTCTGTTCCGTACTCAAGCACAGCACGGTTGGAAGAGGTGGACTTCAGTACGGTACGGATGCATGTGCAAGAGCAGAAGCACGGAGTGCCGACATCGCTGTGACTGTTTGTGGAGGATTCACCTGAAATTCAGGCAGACAGCAGCGTACTATGTCTGCATGAAAAGCAGTGGAAAAAATCTGTGACCGTCTTGTAGATTGCGGAACCCAGAGAACAATTTAAAAATATTACTAAAAGTTGAAAAAAATGCGGGTAAAAATACGGGTCACGCTCTGTAGATCAGGTAGCTCAAGTGCGCTCGGGCGCAGTTAGACTGGAAAAATGTGAGTGTGGGCCAGCGGGGGAGGGGGGACATTTGTGCTTCAGCACGGTACGGGACGACTGGGCCAAGTGTGAGTGCACCCTTCGAGTCTACGGTTTTTACCTCATGTCTTGACCTGTCGCATTAAATTTCACAGATTTAGAGTGGATGGCTTAAAATGTGATGCAAGATAACAATTAGTCTGTCAGTAGTAGATGAGGGACTGGATAATGCAAATGTTAATCGCTGCACATGATTATAAGACACTACAGTAGCTGGAATATATTTAAAGTCCACCTGAAACAGCATTTCAAGAACATCTAACTTCCGTCTCGCGACATCTTTCCAGTATAAATGAGATATACAGGCGGGATAAAATGTTGGGAGAAATTTGATTGGACCATCGAAAAGTGGGACATTATCATAACAAACATGAAGACCTACTGTGATAGAGACTTACGTTAGCCTAACTTCAGCCTGTCATCACAGGTGCCGACTTTCACGCTTTGTGTGTGTGTGACAAACACGCGCTCACCCCACACCTTTTATTTCTCACACCACTGAATCCACAATGTAAAATAAATAAGAATTAGGGACTTGTGAACAGCAGGAGAAGGTTGTGTCGAGCCACCAGCAACATCATGTGGACTTCCGTCTGAATTTTTCAGAAGATCTAAAGGCAGCTCTGCCCGACACGGCTTTTATTTTGAAAGTAAATTGCTAAGCTGCAAGATAACATGACCTTACCATACCAGCTTAGTTTATACTCAGCTGTGATCACTTTATACTGTCAGATAAAAGACAACTGAAGCAGTAATTAAAGAGCAACACATGGGGTAAAAATGCCTTAAGAACACACACACAAAAAAAAAATCAATGAACCTTTTATCTCCTGCAGACAAACTATGGGACCCAAGAGCAGAGTGTACGACAGCAAAGGCCGACTGCTCTCCAACAACAAGGACATGTGTGACTGTCTGGATGTGGATTGCATGGGCTGCTTTTACCCCTGTCCCGAGTGCGGCTCGCGCAAGTGTGGAGTGGAGTGCCGCTGCGAGAGGAAGTGGCTGTACGAACAGGTGGAGGTGGAGGGTGGAGAGATTATACGGAACAAGTTTGCCATTTAGTTAATGCTGACTCTGAGCTTTGAATACCCTGTCGTGACATTGGGGGGGGGGTTTGAGAACTGAAACATGCTTCTTTCCTTAATTCAGCTGCGTAGTTTGGCTGATGGCCTTTCAAGACTTTGACACGTGCTCAAAGAATCCGCAGTAAAGTCAACTGATATTTATTAGTATTTTTAAGCTGCTGCCTGTGGTAGGAAAGTATGCAGGACAATGCAAGTATTTGCTGAATGTTGGATGTGCATTATGTTGCTTGTGAAAATGTTTTCTTCAAAAGTTTTCATCCTATTGTTTTTCATTAAAATGTTGTCCACTTGTCATTTTGTGTTAATAAACTCTTTTCTTATAGTTCCTCTCCTGGCATTGATTTAACCCCTTCACACTCAGCTTTTTTTTCTTTTCTTTTTTTTTTTAAAAATCAAAGTTACATACAACATCAAGGTTGGGCAGTAATGCATTACTTGGTAATGTGTTACTGTAACTTTATTACTTTTCCCAGTAACTAGTAAAGGGATTACATTTGCCAAAATTACAATACTTATCCAAGTAACTCAGTTACTGAAAGGACCATCTACATGCCGGTGCTGGCAGCGCTCCTGATCTCTGACAAAAATATCTGTTCACATATCTTAGGAAAGTATTACGAGGTGGATTAAGTTTTGAGAGCTGGCAAAACAGGTTGTGCGTCCCTTTTTTTTAGGTAGTCAGTTGAGTTGCAAAAGTAATAAAGTTAACTAGTAATGTAACTGATTACTTTTGATACAAAGTAGTAAGTAAAGTAAATGTATTACTTTTACAGGGAGTAATCAGTAATAAATGACTTATTACTGTTTTAGAACATAACATACAAATTTTTGCTACCAAAAAATAAAGAAAATCTGTCATGCATTAAAGCTGAGGTAGGCATCGTCTAGAAATCCAGCCAGATGTAGCAGGAGACTCCTAAGGAAGCAACTCCACTGCACCTTCCCCTCTGCTTTTGCTCCAGCTCGCATTTTGTTTGTTGTTGCTTTTTCTTTTAAGGCCAGTTTACACCAAAGATTCACCATGAGATGAAACGGTTGCAGGGAAAGTTGCAGTGGAGAAAACTGCTCCATCGCAGCTCGACTCAAGCGGGCTGACGGTGTCGCCTGCTACTCAGCTTGTCAAGTCACCAGAGGCCAGTTTTAGACTGTAAGACACGTCACTTGTTTTAACAGCCCATCAGCTCATAGCGACGTCACCTGTCTGAGTCTGCCAGTGACTTTCTGCCTCGTTGCAGACAGTCACTGGCAGACTCAGGATGTTTGAGGGGCAGAGGTGAAACTAGTACAAAGGGCACGTTCTGTGCGGTGGGGCACACACTGGAAGGGCGCCCAAGTGGACACTTTACCATGTTTCCCACAGCAGGGGCTCCGGAGAGGGAGTTTTACCATGTTTTGTCCACTAGATATCTACCATAGGGGCATCCAAGAGGGCACTTTCGCAGCGTTTTTCCAACATCGGCCACATAGGTTACATAAACCCCGCCCATTTTCCCCAAAATAGCTTTATCAGTGACATATGGTGTTTGTTTACATTTTGTCCATATTTAGTAACAGTTACTGAAAGTACCTGAAAATGTGTGACAGCATTAGTTAGAGGGAACATTTGTATCAAAATCCCTCTTCACGTTAATAATTGAGCTCGGAAGGCAGCACTTGTAAGGAACTATTTTTCCAGGCTGGGGACTCCGAGCTGCGGAGCAATGCCTGCCGGTCCGCAGCAACCCCCCCAAATAAATGAAATAACAGTATATTCAATGAAATGTCTGTGTTAAAGCAGGTTTATTTTTAACTGTGCAAAATGCTGCAATACCCAGATTTTGTAAGTTGCAATAGTATGCTAAACAAATCCTGTCATCATGACAGTTTTGTCACTATCAAGGGCTCTCGCAACAGCACTGAATTGCTCCAGCAGAGAAATGACAAGCTCATACTGCAAAAATTTCATCCAGCTCTACTAGCTAGCTACGCTCTGCTCTAAACAAAAACATCTGGATGCTCATTTCAATACATCTGCAGCAGAACAGTGAACGAACGAAGAACCCGAAACTAAAAAATATTGTTTGTCCAATCGCAAGTACGACCAAGTATATATTAAGTTTGGTTTCATATCCACAATAGTTGCCCACCAAAGCCTGTCTGTGTAATCTGACAAATGGTTCTCAGCAATGAAGCAATGTAACCATCAAAAATGCGCAGACATTCGGAGACCAAGAACGCACAACTCAAGAAAAAAACAGGAACTTTTGAAAAGAAAGAAAGATGAAATGGCCAACCAGGGCAAAGTGCTGTTACGTAAAGGGGCCCCAGAGGTTGAGGGCCACACATTACTGGTACCTGACACAAAAAAGTTTGAGAAAGGCTGAACTGAAGTATACACACGGTCCAATTTCAACAATAATTGTAGAAGATATGGGCGATCTCTGCTGATGGTGACACGTCAGACATAGACTTGCGTGATCCTTTAAAAAGCAATCAAATTTTTTAGCTAGTTAATTTGGTTACATCATTTCCCTGCGATGCAACCTGCAAAAAGCTGTAAAAAAAGTCATGTGTCTCTCTTTCACTTGCTTCCAAAACAAACGCCCGCTGATCTAGATCTTTATGACAGGAAGCAGCTCTGCTTTTATCACTTTTGTTAACAGGGGTCACAAGAATCAACAAATAATTAAAGTTCCTTGTGGCTGCTTTGTCTTTATGAGAAATATAAGTAATAAATTATTGCCATTAAAAATATAATTAATTTTATTTCTGTTGGGTCATTTCTGTCTGGTAATCACAGGCTGGACACTCAAGGACCCGTCTTTTAACTTCCCCCTACACACTGGCCAAAGGCCGCAGGCAAGCAGCATGACACAGCAGTTCATCACACTGGCTGAAGAAAGAGTTGCAGAACTGCTCAGACAGTAATGTCTCATTTATACACATCCCACTGTCCTTGAGCTCAGCTTTAGGTCGAGTGTCACGCAGTCTAAAGTTGCTTCGCCTCCATACCCCCTTCATGGCAACAAAGCAGCTGGAAAACACGGTCCTGCCAAATCTGAACTTGAATTTGAGGAGGTTTTGCAATAATGGAAATTAGTGTCAATTAAATGGTAATTAGATTAAATGCTAGCCAATCTTGCTGTGCTTTTTTTTTTTTCGCCACTGTCTCCTTTATGCAATTTAAAACTCTTAGGGCTAGCGCTTTATAAAAATGATGAGAGGAAAGAGTGAGTCAATGCAAACAGGCCATTCATCAAAGCAATTAAAGTTTTGCTGCAAACTCAAATTTTAAATTAAATTTTAAACATTACTCAGAGGGACAATTTGTGCTGCACCAGCTTAAAGTGCAGAAGATAAGCCAAAGCTGGATATCAGCCTTTAGTGGTCCAGTGTGTAAGATTTAGGGGAATTTAACGGCAGGATATGGAAGTGTCTGAATATAATATTCAGAATTCTGTTTAATGAGTGTATATTCCCCCGAAAATAAGTATCATTGTGTTTCTTTACCTTTGAATGAGGTCCCTTTCCATGAAGTCTGCAATTTAACAGCGCCATGTTTCTACAGTCATTTAGAACAGACTATCTAAACTCCAGCTCTAAATACATCCTAGATACATCCTTAAGTATTTTTGAAGTTTCCCAGCTACAGTAAAGTTGATTGGACAGGGAGCATGAGCTGAAGGATAGTCAGTGTGCTGCAGTCTGCAACCTCAGTCTTGGCTGCCACTGAATCCTGCACACTGGAACTTTAGATAATACGGAGCCCCAAAAGGGACATGGGCAAAAAAATCAATCAATCAATAAATAAATCTAAATAAATAAGTATGTAAATATCTTGTGCGCACGCTAAACTATTGCATGTGTATGAGATGCTTCTGATTGCTAAACTGACTTGTTTCAAGACCATCCACTGCACCACATTAGGCTTGTGTTTGTGTGTGGAAATGACAGTACAGGAGTTAGTCGTACAATACTTTAACCTGAGACTTCTTTATAAAGGATTTAACACACAGCGGACAAAAATATATCCAAATACGTACAATTTTAACTGGTCTGAAAGTCAACTTGCACAGCACAAAACAACATAGCCACATATGACTACTGCACAGAACTAATGAATGAAATTTGTCCGTGAATGTTCTCATTCATAGTTATCTGGGCAACTGAATTGAAAGCAACTGGACTTAGTAATATTTCTGTGAGGACGTTTCGCCTCTTATCCAAGGGGCTTCATCAGTTCATGCATGTCTGACTAGACTTGGCTAGCCTAGTCTAATGAACATTTTTTTGTATATATATATGTAGGTGTGTCTCTACCTGTGTCATGTCTGATGCAGGGCTGTGACCCAAAACGTCACATTATTTGGTGAGCAATACCATTAAAATGCTTGGGAGCATCATTTAGTGTGCAGACTCTACTCTTTTTGTTTGTACTTGTGTTCAGTCCAGCACCTAATATTTACTTTTTGGATGTGTGTGCTTTTTGATGCTTTTCCATAGGCCTACATTTTTTAACCACACTGTGTAAAAGTCAAGAGTTCGGATGAACTGTCCTGTAAAGGGCGCTAAAAAAGTCACATGGCCTATTGCACCGTCATAAATACAAATTAATTCCCCACCCTCACTTGGTAGTTTATGTGTTATATATTTCAGGAAAATTTAATCAAAAAATTATACAATAGTTTTTACTATAGGTGTAATCTATTTAGTATATTTCTGGCTTCAGTCTCTCAGTGCAAACATAGGCCTGTCTAAGACATGAGTTACCTATGTAGGCCTAAGTTATTTCTTCTATAAATGATAACATATAACCAGGAAAATCCTTTTGTTCATGAGAAACTGTACATATGTAAGCCTATGCCGTCAAATAGTGATCAATTTCTGTTTGAGAAGAAAATAACCGTGCTCTTAAACATGGGGACATGGCATGTATTTTATTTTGAAAGTGTATTGATGCTAGTTGAAAATCTGTTTGTTTGCTGTGTAGCCTATAGGCTGTCAATGGTTTGTCCCAGTCAAAGCTGCAGTAGTTAGTAGAAATTAATTATATATGGTCCTTACATTGTCAAACACAGTTAAACATCTGTCAGAATGCGTTATGCACAAATAGTGTATCTTCTGACTACTTTCACGGCATATCGTGGGTCTAAAATGTAACGTGGATAGTGAGTTCTTGTCACGGTCGATAAAGTGGTCGATGACGGTCGTTTTCTCCAGGGAAAATTCAACTGCTGAGTTTGTTTATGTTCTAATAATGCACCTGCCCGAATTATGCACGTGGAAACAGAACATACCAACCACCGAATCCTTCACGTGTGATCATCAGTCAGCTTTGTAATCGAGGGTTTTTGTAATAAAGCTTTATTCACCTCTATATACAGGAAATAAACAATATAACAACGAATAGCTTACCTCACATGGTCCTGAAAATACAATAGGTTAATTATTGTAACCTCAATAAGATGATAGGCCTACTTAAATTAAAGAGAAGCAATGCCTCTGAGTGTTATTAAAACATTCGAAATTTAAAATCTATTAAAAAAAGGTCAAGCATTTCCAAAATTCACAACATATTTTTATCTGACGAATATTCGGTGTCATTCCATTTTTGTTGGCGTTTGGCTTTTGAGAAACAACATTTTCACTGCAGTATCGACCCGTTCTGCTCTCTGACTTTCTGCTCACAAGGAGCAGCACTTGTAGCCCATTAAAGAGGCGATCTAACAGAAAACTAACTGCACCATAAATCATATTCATCACAGAAAGTCCATTTAATAATAAAAAAGATGAATCACTTGAACATGTCGGAGAGCAGCTTCTGCCTTTAAATACAGAAACAGCTGAGGATAAAATCCCGTGCGTAATATTAGCCTACTTTAGCCAGTCTAGCAACATGGTTTGAGGTGTGGAGGGTCAGTTAATCACTTTGTTCGAAACTGAGATATCTCAACTACTACTTGACAGCATTTCCATTGCCGTTTAATTTAGTTCAGACATTCATGGTCCCCAGAGGAAGAAACCTAACAACTGGTGATTCCTCTAGTGCCACCATGAGGAAAACATTTTTAGTTTTTAATAGTAATTTGCTTGTTAACTAGAGTATGGATCGCTTTTAGCTTGAACACAGGCAATTATGTTCCCCTCAGGATAAACTGTAATAACTTTGGCAATCCACTACATTTAGTGACCCAGTGTTATGATCAACATACCTGCAAAACTAATGACATTCACATTAGCATTTTGACATTAGCTCAAAGCACTTCTGTGCCTTTAGGGCCTAACAGGGACACTAGATTCTAGTCTTGTTACAGGCTACATGATTTAATTTGCAAACACAAAGCAGCCCTGTTGCTGTGGGAATGAATAAATTACTGGTTGTTTCAGAGGAGGGCTGCAAGCTATGATTTTTAAACATTTTAGTTGTGTGAGCCTCACTTACTCAGTGCTCTCACTGGCTTAAATCTCAGTTTAACTCAAGGTGCCAAACCAGGGTGCTGAAAAAAAAAAAAAAGCCTATGGAAACAACTGCTGAAAAACAAAATTCAGAAAAGTCACCTCCATCTGAATTAAAAGAGTGTTCTCCATGACAGAAGTGGTGATATTTTGTCATATCTTTGGGTCAGTGTGAGGACTGCAGGCTGGATATCTGCTAACAGATTTCAGTCTGTTCGGGTCATTGGTGTCCTTTAATAGCGGCTTGTTTTTATCCAGTTGCTCCCTGGAGGTCTGTGCTCTCCTCTCACTAATGACTGCTACAGCCAATATTTAGATGGACCTTTTATCAAGTTTATAGAGTTTGTTGCTCTGCTGCAGGGAGGAGATGGGCGGTTATGCACTGAACTGAAACTAAGGACAATAGATTTTTTAGAAGGTGTCAGTCCAGAACAGACCATTATCACAGTATGTTTGTGTATGAGACTGAATGGAACTAATAGTGATTACGTCAGAGAGAGTCGTGATGTGGGTGAGTCACACCAAACTGAAATGTTTAATGTCCGTTTATCCATTTATGCTCTTTAAATCCATCAACCTCCTTTGAGAAAAACAGTAATTTTACCTCAGAGAACATGAGACATGCTGGTCTACTGCTGTTTGTACCATATTGATAGAATTAATCTGTCATCAGAATTCAAATCCTCACTAATTCACTTTTAATAATTGCAGTAATACACTAAAAAAACAAACATACTACGACTGTTTTTAAAATGCTTTTCCCTCTGACCCTTCTCATTGTTGAATTCAACTTCTGGATTTTCCAAAGCTCTAGCCAATAAGGAAATACTTGCTAAAATTTATAAATATCGATTTGAAAAAAATCGATCAGCCTGGTTTTTATTTGAAAGAGATCCTCTGCTAACCTCATCATTCAGGGTCAAGCCTTGTACAGGCTTTGCTGTGGAAGCTGAGAAGGCTTGAGTGGCCTTATTTGTTCAGGGTCTTAGCTGAGTTTGAGTTTGGCCCTTCTTTTGTTAATTGGGTCAGTACACTTTACAAAAAACCTCAAGCGAGAACTGTAACCCATGTACAATTGTCCACTGACTTTCTTCTGAGTAGATCTAGCAGACAGGGTCGCCTCTTGTCTACTCTTTCTGCTGCAGCCGTTAAGCCTCTGGCAGAAACATTCAAGCAAGAAACCGACATAAAGGGCAAGACGAGGGTCCAACAACCGATAGAATTAATCCTCTAACAGATGATATGATACTTTATCTGACAACGCCGTGCAAGTCTCTTGTTAAATTACACACTTGCTTAGATGCTTTTGGGGCCATGAATCTTGAAAAAACAAACAAAAATGATCCCATTTACACATTTAGATTACGCTGACTGTTTTAAAGACCTGTTTGAACCATAAAATAAAGCTTTTTCCAAAGCTGTCTAAATTGTCTTTAACAGTTCAGACCGTCATCACATGCAGAGTCCTACTGCAAAAAATGGCTGACGTGCAGAAATCAGTTCATACAGGATCCATAAACCATGATGGATAACATTATCTTCCTGACATTGTATCTGCAACAACACCCAAACAATGTTCTGCATTGTAAGAGTCCCGATGAGATGAAGATTTGCCGACTGCGCTGTTTCCAAATTAAGTGCATCCTCCTGAAGAGCGCCTCGGCCAGCAGGCACTTTAGTGGAGCTTTTGGAAAACCGCAATCTCTATATTTTCATTTCCTCCTGTCAAACAAAAGAGGTGATGCCTGCTCTTTTTCTATGGAATGACCTCCTGTTCTCAGCATGAAAACCTGAATCTCAGGATTATCGAATGCTTCGGGTCAGTGACTCCAGTCGGGACCACGGGGGAAACTACTGTGGGGACAATTAATCTCCCGGTCGGCCTTTTATACCTTTAAAGCCACTCTGTTATCTTGCTGCTACAACTAAAGACAGTTTCTTATGCGCTGACTTGTGACATTTCCTCTGTGTTGGAGGTTTTAACAACTGCAGAGCAGGGCGGGCTTAAATGTGCTGCTATAATAAGAACTCACTGGTGATTTTATTAAAGACAGATGTGCGTTCTTGCAGTTTCTGTTACTTAAAGATATAAAAGGACAAGTTTAAAACAATGGAGCTTGTTAATAAAAGCCACAAATGTAAGATACATCTATTTATTTTTGTACCAATGCAGGACAGAGATTAGTTTGCTTTAAAAAGAAGAACAGCTGGGCATGACTCCCGGAAAGCGTCCGCAGTACATGTCTCCAGAGGTACACGAAGCACACTTGCAGTTTCTGGCCACGGGGTAGGTGATGCCCACCGGACATCCGTCAATGTGTTTCACCTCGTAGGACCAGTCTCCGCTGCAGACCTCTGGTTCACTATAATCGCCATAGACTGGATCCTGTCACAGAGACCAACAGATGACATTTATGATAATAATTACTTTACCCTCAAGATAAACCAGCACCTCTCCAGCGACCATTCCGCCTAGTACAGTAAAGTACAGTAGTCAATAGAGAGAAAAATTAGTTTTCAATTGTGGTTTAAATTGAGCCCTCATTCTCAAATATGATGTCTGTCATTCTAAAAGATAGAATTTTTCCAGTCAGTAAAGTTGCAGTTTGTCATAAAGATGGTTTAGTACCACTTAGTTTTTGTGAAACTGCTCAGTGAACTACGTCTCTCATCCTGCACAATATACGTCACCAACGCTAACATGGCTGTAACTTTAGCAGTTTCTTTCATTCCTTCAGAACGCGGGAAAATGGATTCAAAGACGTAAAACTCATTACAAGCACGGGCATGTTGAGAGCTGCAGCTAAGCAAACAGAGTTAGTCTGGTTTGTAAGAGACTGTTGTTAAGAAGTCACTTATGTGACGACTGGATGTGTAGTCTTATACTTCAGCACTTCCTTTACTTGCAATATCATCTTTTAAATTGACAGAACTCATATTTTAGGTTGATGGTACAATTTAAACAGGATATAAAAATAATCTGCCTCTTTCCATTGAATACAGTTCATATTTTTTCTGAAATAAGGTCTCATGGGGTCCACCAGAAGGGACATGACTTCTAAATCCGGTTGATGCTGCAAAGGTTTATTTTAATAATGTTTGTGAATGCAACAGTTAAAACTGGAGGCTGTTTCAAGAAGCAGGTTTGCAGAGATCCATTCCTAAAATAAAACATGCAACAGCTCATTTTGAATAAGTGCATGAAAAGATTTCAGACTGTATAAAATAAGGTTGTGAGTTTTTTTTACATGTTATATATATACTTTTTAAAAATTTCTGTTCAGTTTAACAGTTGAGAAACAAACATGCTATTAGAAAAATAATTGAAATTACTGTTCTTATCTTTTTTTAAAGTGTGAAACTCTGATAAATCAGTAATAAAGCTGTACGACATCAACTGAAGTAAAATCAACTAAGTGGAAACACTCTTTACCGTTAATCAGACACTAAAAATCGTCTTATTTTACGCTGCAAACACTGGAGCATGATCACACTCATGCACATAAGCTTTGAACTTTGAATCCTCCGTTACCTTGTGGTAGCACTGTCCTGTACATATGGTGGTGTGGACATTTTCGGTGATGCCACAGCTCTCCACTGAGAAACTGAAGTTAGTTAGACGACAGTTGCTGCAGTTCCTCTCCGCCCCCGCCACTGCCAGCACTGCTGCCATGACAACCAGCTGCATCATCTGCCGGGTGCAGCACAAACTTCTGCCACAAGAGGGGATCAGATCTCACATCAGATACTTGAAACTGAGACCCAACAAGTTGTTATGGATTAAAATGAGGCACTTTGTCATCCCGTTTGACTTTTTCCAGCGTTATGGTGGATAAATAATGTAGAGGCTTGTGGGGTCATTGTGATTTTAAATCTACAGAGGATATTAATGTTTTACTTCTATGTCCTCTGAAACTTGCATCTACTTGAAATATTTTTTCAATTATGCAGACAAAAAAGATCATCTGTGGTGGATGAACAGCACCATGTTAAGATACGAATAGATAAGATATAACAACTTTATTAACCCAGACAGAAATTTTTGTGCCAGAGATTGCTCAAAGATTTTAGCAAGATTGAATTGGAAAGATTGAAAATAGTCAAAATATAATGCAAAAAGAACTACATGTAAATTATAACATTGGTGTCAAATAAAATATAAAAAAAATAAATAAAAGGATTTTTAAAAAATGAGTAAACTAAAATAAAATTAAAGAAGAAAAAGTGGTATTAGCAATGATATTGAAAGTATCATAAAGTAATATCGTACATGATGTTTTAAAAAAAGCACAAAATTGATATTATTTTTCTTTTCTTCACCCTGTAGACTTTGTATCAGAAGTTACAGCCCTAAATTACTGAATTAATTATTAAACACTTAAATTATACGTCTCTGGCGGTTCAAATGGGTCTGGTTTATTTGAGACATCAATCTCTGAGATTTCCACCACAATTCGATTGGGGTGAATGAAATTTGGCTTGTGGTACTTAAAGCATTAAAAAAATTCAAATAATAACAAAAAATTTTAAAAAAGTTCATTTGTATCTTTTTGTAACCGTGTCCTAATCTGTTTCATCCACAAAGTATGCTAATAAATTACAGTTACAAATATGTACTAGAACAAAAAAAACAAAAAAACAGCCTGTACATGATGATAATATAACAAACTATCTAAACTTGACTGTTTTATCCTGTTTCTTAATAGAAAAGCATAACTGCATAACTCTACATAATCTTATAATTTTATTACAAGATTTACAACAGAATAATGAATACAGTTTAATACAATACAATTTCTTCATGTAATTTACATATCACTTTAACAGAAAACATACCTGTAGAGCGCTGTTTTTTCTGTTGCTCTTGAAAAATCTCAAACCGCTTTCAACCTGGGGCTGCCCTCTCTGTTACTTAAATAGTGCTGCTCACAAATCCTTTTAATCTATTCAACCTTGGGCTCGCTGCTATTTTTCCTACCTGTTTGGACTTAAAAGCAAATCCTCGTCTCTTTCCCTTGACGATTCGGGGATTGCCCATGGCTCAAGGCCTTTCCTTCTACACACGAGGAGAGATCTTGTTTAGACTACATTAGTGGAAGGCTTAGATGGAGCATGGACAACATGAATCTGCCCCTACAGTGAGATGGAAAACACTGAAAGAGCATCAGTAATTAATATGCCACTTTCCATCTTCACTGCTGTCATGGAACATACACAAGTTTATCTGTGCAAAACCAACTCAAGCACCATCTTTATTCTGCTTTACCAAAAACCAGATTCCATTTTTAAGGATATTTTATGTGTTCTGATGGACTGCAACATTCTTTTGTTGATTTATCTTTGATGTCTTGCATTTTGTTTAGCATTTTTCCACTGGCTGATACTCCAAGCCCTTCAGCCTGACAGGCTACAGGGAATTCTCTGGGCAGCATTTCCAAGTCACATTACTGCATGTCAATGATGTGCATCGGAGGGGATTTAGAAGTCTGTAAATGCATTGCTAACCGAAAAATAGGTAGGTATACGTTGATACCAGCATATATACCCTGCACTATTACACTACAAGCAAGGTATGTGGTTAGCGTTTACAAATGAAAACAACAACAACATTGTAGCAGGTTCATTCTAGATTTGAATGAACTTAAAAATGGAGCTTAAAAAATATAATATCTTTTCATCTGTCATTAACAGACACCTCAGTATTTGAAGAGTCTCAAAATTTTGTCCAATCATTGCCACTCTCTGGCCTCTCCACTCCACTCTGATTGGTTGAAAGGCTTGTTGCTTCCTCAGTTTCATGAGCATTCACAAGGAATTTGAAACAGTGGTTGAAACTACAGCAGCATCTACACTGACTCTTTTTCTTCCAGTTCCTCCATTGCAAATAACTGCATGTATTACTAAAAGAATGCCGGGCTTCGCGCACAGCTGGTATGATGGACTCACATGAATGTGCGTCAGTCCTATTTGGAGAGATAAGCTGCAGGAGGAAGGATCCAAGTGGAACAAGATGGGAAGGGTTGGGATTTTGAAACTGCTCCAAGTTTCTAACCCCAGCTCTAACATGCTTTGTAGAAAAGCACGACATGCCTGCGCATGAAAGAAAAAGGAGCTGTAGACTCTTCTTTATCAAATCAGAGCTTTTTGTGATGATAAACACAGTCACAGCAGTGAGAAAAAAGGGACAAAACAAATAGTTTAAAAGAGCACAAAATTATCTATGAATATTTATTTCTGCTGCCTTAAAAATGAAAGTGCAGTTGAAAATGGCGGATGTGGACGAAGCGGCGAAGAAAAGAATGTAAAGTCCTAGTGAAGTGAAATGGCAAGTGGATAAAACTTGTTCCGGAACAAGAGTGAATCTCGATTTGGCTTTCAGTCGCATTTAAGTGACACAGAGTTGGCCTGCTTTCTGTTGGACAGGTAGGTGCCAAACATCAGGGGTTAGCTTGTGCTAGCTTACTAAATTATCGACTTTTCCATTAAAACAAATGTCATATTCCTACATTGCCTGCTGAGAAGGTACAAGCAGTATAAGTACACGCCATGATACTTCTGATGGTGTTGAGCTGGAAAGAGGGGGCCTAATTTGAATGATGTGTTTACAAGCCGCAACAAATAAATGCTGCTGACTCTACCTTTAAACCAAAGATGTTTTTTTTAAAAAACTACTTTGGATGTTTTTTCAACTAAAAGGAAGAGATATTTAATGTACAAAAACAGTAAACAAACAAAAAAAAACCCCAAAAACCCTGCAGTTTAGGCTATGGGGGCAGTTTTTAAGATTCTGAAAAATGTAGCAGTTCTCACTTCTACAAACTTTGAAAGTATACACTGAGTGCACAGAAGAAGAAGTAATCAAAAATACACAAAAACTGCGGCACTCAAAGAGAATTGCCCACAATGAAATACTACAGTTATTTTCTGTGAGTGCCAGAGTTTTTGTTTACTTCAGTTTTGAAGATTCCCCATTCATTAGATTTCCCACCTAAACTATATCCCAGCCAGCCCTGTTGATTTACCTCAAATAATGCCTCTGGAATATTTAATGAAAGAAATAATGGAAAAGGTGAAGCCAACAACTCCAACAAATATTTGCTTTCAGAATTACAAACGACCTTGCGGTGGTGCTTTTAGAAATATGGGCATAATTAAGACTACACCCTCTCCTCCAGGCACCACTACAGCACCGCCTGTCTGCTTTTGAGAAACTCCGTAGTCTGCCGCATTCAGTAAAAAGTTAGCACTGCACCACGAGCTGGACAGTCTGCAGTGACAGTAGAATATAAGTACTTGGGCTGCAGCCACGGTTCATCCAGCTGCTGCTTCATCTGCCCTTGCACTCACCAGGGACTCAAGTTCCAGCATCCTGCCGAACCGAGATACCTGCCTAACAAGGACCTTCACAGTGTCGCCCTCGTCCTCCAGCACCACTTCCTTTATTAGCGTGCATTTTGTTTTCAATGAACACCAGTCATGGTTGATTAATCTTGTAGTCAGAGTAGGGCACACCATTATTTATATTCTGAACAATCTGAAGAGAACCTCGTAATAGATCATACACACACACACACACACACACACACACAATGCACATTTTCCTCTGACATCACGCTTAAGGTGGGACGCTCAAATGCTGTCATTAAAAGTATTTACTGTGCTCGTGGTTGAAAGTCGTATAAACAAAGGGAATCTGACAAATCATTATGATTTAATGTTTCCTGATTAATCAGCAGCCAAAGGAGAGGGCGCACAGTGACAGTCTGGAGGGACATCAGGCCATATTTCAAGACGAAACAACATATTTAATAATCCAGAACCTACTGCTTGACAACAGCTAACATTAACATTCAGCAACTCCCTCACGAGTCCCATTGTCGAAGGGTATGACAGAGAAGGTGTAAATTAATGCTGATATATTGATGCACATTTTGGAAACATTTCCTTAGAGTCGAGATAAAATGAAAATGCATTTTTAACTCTTTTGGATTGTATCCCTGCTCGTAGTGTGTACCTAGTTAACAATGTATGACTGAAACATTACAAAAATTAAACATCTTTGTATTCTAATCTTAAAGTCTATCATTTTTTTAGACATGTTCAACTAAATCTGCTGAATTATTACGAAGAGGAGAACCGACCAATTTTAAACCAATCATAACATGACATTTACCTGTAAATCGTAATTTATATTTCAGGAAGCTCAGAGCTTAAAATTCATTACAGAGAGCAGGACAGAATGAGACAGAGACAGATTTGGACAGATATAACTAGACAGACAACTTTAAGCCCCTCACACACTGGATGCACTTTTTTTGTCCAATTAATTACCATTAGTTATATTTTTTGAACTACTGATTGAGTACTTTCACACAACTCGAAAATCACACTGCAAAAAGCAACTGTTTAATTTTTTGCATCGAGGTCGATTTTTTTTCCAAGCTTTCTTGCTGTGAACAAAGGCACCAATCATGACGGTTGTGCGGAATGAACGTCACGGCCGTCTCTCGCTGTAGAGCGTAAGTTTACATGGCGGGCACCATGTTATGAGGTGACTTTCAGACTGAGCAAGGTGACTTGCGGACCAAAAAACCATCATGAGCTAAAAACTACGCAATATTAAAGGAGCAATATGCAAAATTCATCCTTTTTAGATTTCAGGTATTCCTGCCAGCCTGAATAGTTTTAATGCGAAATAATTGCTGATGAGTTTTTTGCATTTTTGCCTTTAGAGGGAGATTTAGAGAGAAGAGTAGACTGAGAGTAACGTAGTAACATTATCTGTGACATTACTGGTATGGTAGGTAAGTAGTTAGCTAGCTTGGTAGTTAGCTTTGCTAGCAACAGGATGGTGAAGCAGTTAGGTATGGTAATTGATGAGACTTCATTGATACAAATTCCATTATCATTTTGCTCATCAGTACGATCCTTTATCGATTCCCTTTTGATTCCTGATCAGTTTTCTGTGTGGAAAAAAAAAGGTAGGTCTGCACAGTTTCTCAGTATCAACATCACAACTGTTTTATTATCACCACTGTTTATTAATGAGCTTGCAGTAGACAGTCCTCATGCTGCACTGCCCTTGCACTTGAGTTCCATCTTTTTCATTTTAGCATCACATGCCTGGGCATTGGTAAGAGGAAAATAATAAGCTTGGAGGCATACGATATGATACACTACTATATGATTTCAATTTGTCATCAGTTCTCAACTGGAACAGGCTCTCGGTTCCCATCTCCAGAAGTGATGTGTGTTATGTTCCGCCTCTACATCCCGTTAGAAGCTGTTTTACTCAAAAATACGTCACCCCATCGCAGTTAGATACTGTGGAAATACAGCTCCAGGGTGTCCATAAGCCTTGATGCAAGACAGATTCTTACAGCTTTTCTGTTAGCTTTTCCATTTAGAAGTTCCAAAAGGGGGAAAACTTTCCCCAAAATAAAGATATTATAAAGGCAAAACGAACACACCTGCTCTGAACAATCATCAAGTTTAAGGGTGACACACCCACGCATGCATTGCATTGATATGCAAAGTACACAAACACCTTATTTTTTATTTACAGGAGGGCAGGGAAGACTTTTAAGCTAACAGAAACAGCTTTTATGTGCTGCAGCAAGTCAAAAGAAAACAGCACTGAAGACGTATTAAAACAGATGTGTGAGTGAGCTTTCCTACAGCCATAAGAGGAGACGCCTGTCCTGTAATGTCCACTGAGAATCAATTTGGAAATGATGGACGAGGTGGTGGTTTCAGTGGCCAGGATGATTTTCTGGCTCATAACTCAAAGCGCTACTATAATACAAAAAAAAAAAAAAAGCTCATTTGGGTGTAACAGCTCAAACGTGCTTTATATGAAGCCACACATAAAACAGTTCACAGCCGTACATCTTGCTGACATCACAGATTTGAGTCATGGGTCATTGGTTTTGAGCTCTGGAACAGAGTCCTCTCACTTTTATTATCAGCTCACCGTAAACACAGCCATAACAGGACTGACAGCATCCACAAACCCACTCAGTCACACCTTGCTGCCCTCTCTGCAGAGCCTCGCCTCCTCTGCCGCTTCCATCTGCTGCCGTGCACGTCTGTTATCACAGCCATGGACAGAAACAGACCCCTTTAAAAATCATCGTGTCGCATGAAAAAAGCACTGACTGCGGCCCTGAACGCATCACATCACACGCCTTCCATCAGGTCTAACAAAACGCCTCCACAACACTGCCAAGGACAAGACTTTTGTTTGGTGACTGTGTGGATGTTGCTGCATGCAGGCTGTGTGGTCGTAGGTGGTAGGTGTGTTTGTGTGTATCGACTGCTGATGATTATTCACTGTCTTCTGTTCTCTACTTTCTCTGTTCTCTTTCCATTTTTATATCTGATCTCAATCTGTGTTCACTTGTCTGTTAAATATCTTATTACCCCATAAATCAGAACACATGTAACTCACTAGCTGTAGTCTTGTTAACCGTGTCCTGCAGCCTGTTGCATCAGCTGTGTGTAAGTTTAAACTTAGCCTAGTTTTAATGTAAATTATTGCTAAGTGGTGATTTATGCATTGCTAAAATAAAAGCAGCTGCACCGTGGACAACCACCACAATATAACTGTTTCTACTCTATCACACATGCCTGTAGGGCAGGTTTAAATCATAGTGTCACAGAAGTTTACTCACTAATGGCACCAACAGTTTTTCAGCCCCACGGCATATTATTTATTAATTGCATGCTATTTTGCAACACAGTAATCCAGTACAGACCTAATTTAGTGATATTTTTCAATATTGATCTAGCTAACCATGATGTACTACAATGCAAATGGGGCTCCTGGGGAATGCATATGTTAGCCAGGATGATGGAACACTACCATTACACCTAACCAGCAGCGTGCGACAGCAAACAGCTGCAGCAATGTGTTGCATGTCGGAAAAATCACTCGTCTCCGCTCTATTTGAGCAAAGTTTCGGGCGCTTGGTCCATCTCCAGTCTATTTTGATTGGTTTAAATTGATACTGACGTCTGTCCCCTGCTTTCAACAATCAACATGGACAATGAGAAACTCACATACGAGGTTAAAAGGTGGAAAATTTTAAATTGGTTCAGGACACCCTCTCTACAATGATATCTTCAAAAAGGACGAAGACTAGAAGGATATTAGGGAGAGGTACAAGTAAGTAAACTGTCCTCCAAAAAAACTCAACTGCTCCTTTCGCTGGGACATTGCTCGTAGTCAGTCTGGACAGTGTATTGCGCTCCATCCGCTAGAGGTCCCTTGCATCGTGTCTAGTTAAGAATGATGTTAGGTGTTTTTGGAACAAGCATTTTCAGGAACTCCCTGAGAGAAACTGTCCACTTTGGAGTTCTTGGTAACGATACACTTTTAGGGGCTTTCTTTCAATTGGCATTCACACTGCCAACAGGAACCACCTGAAGTGATGTAAGCTGGGTGGCAGCTGTTATACCAGTGTCACTTCCACGTGACTTACATCGCAACTTTTGCGCAACATACAACCAAAACAACAAATCGATGCTAATGCTTCCCTCTTTTGTCAAGAATGTGCCAATAATGCACCTTGAACTACTCGCGAAACACCATTAAATGTCAGGTAAAAGGAAAAGAACTACAAGATGGAGAACATTCTCATTATGAGCTCTTTGTGTTTTGTGTCACCTTGTTTCACAGCTGTCAAGTTTTTAAAAATGGCGGTTGGCAGTGCTGGCTCCTGAGTTCGACCAATCAGCGTACAGTTTCGTCACTCACAGTTCCTCTGGTTGATGTGAAAGGAAATACTCTGGAGTTGGAGGTAAAAAAAAGTTTTTTAAAATATATCTCTCAGGACTACGATAGTTCTTGGTTTCTGTTGTGTGGATGCAATAAAAGGGGGGATTCGAAGAGCTATGAAATGACTGAAAACACCTATTTAGTGCTGACTGTTCACTTGCTTTAGTTATGACTTTACGTCTAAACTAAGGGTTGTATGCTTGGCTGTACCTGTAATCACACCCAACAATGATGTCACGTCCTGGAGTTCACATGGAAGCTACTTCACTGCAGCAAATGAAACCTCTGGATGTCAGAAAAAAAAAAAAAAAAGATTTTGGAGAGATGACAAGTTACTCTTTAAATCTGACTACTTCACATTTGCCGTATCATAATCTATATCCACATAGAACAATATTCATTATATGACGGATAACAGATGCTCTCATGCAGTAGTGTGCAATTTTTCTTTGGGAATCTGAACCCGAATGAGTGAAACTTTCCTGCTGCCCACTGATGTAAAACTTGACTTTCAATCAATCTGACAATTTTAAAAGGTTATCATTGTGCCAATAACGCTTTAGTGTCAAAAGTCCTCTTCTTTTATTACTTTATTAGCCAGATCGGAATGACATTCTTGTAAAAATGGCACAAGGGAAATGAGCTTTTGTAATATTCATAATTACTTTTGAAAGCACGGCGTGCCTTTTTCCACGGCTAAAAATCTCTCAGTGTTTCGCCAAGATGCAGGAGGTCTTTGTCAACAGATGCAACTTTGTTTGCAGCTCTGGCATCAGCTCTAAACCTGCATCTTCCATCCTCACTCTATCACCTCTTATTATTACTGACCTCACAACTCCCTCTGGTGCTGACTGAGGTGAATGCTCAATGAAGTGCAAGAGGTAAGTGTGCTGATGTGTGCGTGTGTGTGTGTGTGTGTGTATGTTTGTGTGTGTGTGGTGGGTGGAAAGTTGCCCACATGTTGTGAAGACTAGAAGAAAGCTCCTCTAATGTCTCAGGTAAGTATTTCTTTTATACAGAAAGAGATGTGAAGATGAGCTCTGTAAAGAATCAGGGAGTGATCTCTGCACTGTCAGCATGTTTATTAATTCACTAGCGTAAGCCTCTGCATTGGATTTTGCATCTTGTTTCAGATTTGTTTTTATGAGAAAGAAGCACAGTGATTGTGTGAGTCATTTTAAAAGGAAACGACAAGCAAGCACCCAAAAATATCCCTATGGGAATATTACAACTAGAGATTTTAGGGAATGATTAGGATCCCTTGGAGGAATATAACATCAATTTTCCGGTCTGGAATAACAGGCTGTTCTTGTCCCAATTAGAATTTTTGAGTCAAACGGATGGTTTGAATTTAATGGACTGGACTGAATGGGCCACAGCCACTGATTGCTGTGTTTCCCTGCACACAGCCTGCGCTGGTACCTGCAGAAAAACCAATTATCTGCACAATCAAATTAAACCTGGGAGGTTTCAAAGGTGCAATGAATAAGGTTTTTACTATCCCATAGCGCAAAATGATCCAAATAAATCTGTGGTGGCAATAGAGTGATCAATAACAGTGACTCAACAGTTCCCTTGCAAGGGAGGCAAATTTCTGGTTTGTTTTTAAAGGCTGTGTGCACTCGTGACTTTTCAGGTCATAACCAAATGGACAAGCATCTACTAGAAGCAACAGTAATATTACACAATAACATATAATACAATACCATCTTACCTCACCTGTTAAGCTGACAATTCTGTATTTAATCTCAGCTTTCCTTGTATTTATGGTAAAATACTATGACTGCCCGTTGTCTTTTTGTCTCACACGTTTGAACTGCTTTGTCACTAATCATCATATTGTTTCCTGTGTTTTTCTTTTTTCTTATCGGTGAACTACGTGATTTTTTTCCACGCTCGTAAACAAACAAGACAGAGCTCTTGATCCAAGGAATAGCAGTGTGCAAAAGCTAACACAACCTTTAGATTTACTTTAAATCCACATTCTTTAGAGCACAGAAGAGTCAAAATACTGCATTACCCATCTCAGCTTTTGTCATTGTTTCCACAGAACTGTGGCTCATACCTGTACATAAATCAAAGATAATGAAGCTTCATTAGTAACAGCAAAACACCATGATATGCAATAAAGTGTCTGTGCTTTCAATACTCATCACTCAAAAAAACTAATGCATTCTTAATTGCTTGTTCAATGGTAATGCATTCTTTGATTAATTAGTACCTGAACACAGTAATTTGTTTGACTGCTTGTTGCGTTACGGTCCTCAAACTAATGGCTCCATTCTCTTCTACGCTCAAAAACTCAGGTTAGTTCACGTCTCTGTCTTGTGAAAGAACTTCAGAGAGGAAAGTGCTCTGCTGTTTTTATTATGAGCCAGTTTATGGTTAAATTACCTCCAAATTATTCAGTATATGAATTTGTTTACTATGGTTTTAAATTATATGATTCCAGTTAGACAGGTCAGGTGTCTACGACTGTTGAGAGCACTTAAAAGGTGCGCTATGCTCATTTTATTTTACTTGTTTTGGGAGAAACACTTGGTGTTTTCCAGAGACTTGATGATAGCAGAGGGACGCTTGAAGGCCTGTTGTTATCCTCACATACAGATTTATAAATGTTTTATACTTAAATTTCACACCACTTATTTTTGGACAAAGTTTGGTTAAAATCTATGAACCTGGAAACCTTTAAAACATCTGAGAGGATGACAGGAAAACACTGTATCATTGAACAATAGTCACCTCCTGCTGTGCTGTGTATAGCTCATTAACACAGTTTAACCTCTTGATGCTCTAACATTACAAACAGTTTTGTGGTTATCATAATTTTGGATTGTGTTTCAGTAGCCTATGTTCACTATTTTTTCTTGTGGAAAAAAAGTCAAGTTACTGCTGCAAACACTAATGTAAGCAAACTTTTAACAGATTAGAAATTATGATTATTTAAATTTATTAATAGGTATTAAAGAGTTCGCCACTTTTTTTTCTTTTGTTATTTGCCTCCCTCCCAAGGTTCAGACAAGAAGATACATACAATTCTTTTGACTGTGTGTGTAGCAACAAGGAGGAAACGGACAAAACTCACCCACCACTAATTAGCTTAGCTCATATACTGGTAGTCAATGGGAAGTGTTAGCCTGCCTCCATCTAAAGTGATCAGATAAACTTTTCAACAACTCTGAACGGTCCTGTGTGCTTGTTGCGACTTGTTTATTTGAAAGGTTATGTGATTTTTAAATTCAGATTAACACTTAATGTAGTACTTTATGTATTTCTTCTTCATCTGCTGTGTACTGGTGCACACAGGCCCTGCCGTTTTCTTTCCATATGTAAATATAACATAACATGGTAGATAATCAAGTCACAACAAGCACACAGGACCGTTTAGAGTTGTTGGAAAGTTTATCTGATGACTTTAGGTGGGGGCAGGCTAGCACTTCCCATTGACTACCAGTATTTGAGCTAAGCTAATTAGCGATGGGCAGGCTCTGCCAATCTCCTCCTTGTTACTGCACGCAAAGTCAAAATATTGATATCTATTTGCTTGTCTGGAACTTGGCAGAAAGGCAAATAACAAAGAGACGTATGACGTAAGAGGCGTATCCCTTTCAGCTCTGTTCTAAGGCATATAAATCATTTTAGAAAGCAAGGCAGATCTTATTCATTCACTGATTATCTGTAACCGCTTATCCTGTTGCAGGTTGTGATGGAGGCTGGAGCCAAACCCAGCTGACATTGGGTGAAGGCAGGGTAGCCTTCATCCTGGACAAGTCGTCGGTTCATCACAGGGCTGATACAGAGACTAACTCACATTCATACCTATGGGCAATTTAGAGTCCCCAGTTAACCTGCATGTCTTTGGACTGGGGGAGGAAGCCGGAGTATCCAGAGGGAACCCACACAGACGAGGAAAGTACATGCAAACTCCACACAGGAAGCTCCTTCCCCAGCTGGCTATTTGGCTCAGAACCTTCTTGCTGTAAGGCGACAGTGCTTACCACTGATCCACCGCGCCATGTAAATCTTTTTCATGTCTGTTTTAAAAATTTGTGTTGGTCAGCTGACTTTTGAAGCAGGGTTTGCACCTTTAAGAGAGAAATTTAAGAGAAAGGGTACTTTTATTTTATAGCGTTAACTTTCTAAGGTCCTAAAATCACAGTGTGAAACATGTAGATCTGATATCGTTCGTGTCTTCTGTAACAGTTTCACATGCTGCACTGGAATGTTACAAGGTTTTTTACTGCCGAGGATTTTCCACTGTGGGAGACACTAAAGTCGTTTTGTATTGTCATGCAGCAACCCATTACCTGTCAGAGTAGCAGCTGATTTTACACTCAGTGTTGACACAAAACGAGTGTTTTTCTGTCTGATTTCTGTCTGAATTTTTCTGGGAAAAAGTTATCAAAGGCACTGCAGAAACACTGGACATTAATGAAGGTCACTGGGTTACAAGGTAAACTGCAGGTAGACCTATGTGAAGATTATACATGTTTGGGTGTCATGTGGGATAATGAATTGATAGGCCTGCTAAATCTGTGTTTGAATGCAGACAAGTGGGGAAAAATGTCTGCTTCAGAGAGGAAGTAGCCTCTTATTGTGATGTACACTTGTTAAAAATTAAAAAGTATTCAGTTACACTTGTCGTTTATTTTTCACATGGCCACCTTCTTGCACATTTATTTCATAAACAGAACAAAATCAACCAATGTTTTGGTGGGTTAGTAGGACACATTTAACAGAAAATTGCAAACGCAGCCGTGTTTATGCCTGTAGATCCAACGAATTACAAGTGCCACCGTTACTTTAGGAGTGAAAGGAGAGTAACGCATTAATATTTTTGGGTAAGGACACTGGTTGCCACCCAGCAGTGATGATGAAGGGCAGAGGAGGCTCGGGTGTGAGACTGCAGCACGGTGCGCAGTGACCGGCTGCATCCACTGGGGGAGGACCGAGCACCGCCTGCATGCGCTGCGGTACAGGAACGACTTTCTCACCGCGGCTCTCCATCATCACTCACACAATGGGAGAGATACCGGAGTATAGGTAGGGCTACAGCGGTAGACAGACAGATGTGTGATGCTCAGACTCAGCCATGGGGCCGTTTTCCCTCGCCTGCGTGAAGCTAAACTTTTACTCACCCTCGCATCTTTTCGCCTTCATCGTGAGGAGCTTTCACTGATGTCAACTCGCTGCCTGCACACCTGCTTCTTCTTTTTTTCTTTTATGATTATTGCCGCCACTATAACGGGAGCGATGCAGCACAGACGGGGGCTGAAGTGGCAATAGATCCTGTTGAATTGAGACAAGCCGTCGAGACGCAGCCAAAAAAAGTGTCCTCCTCAGAGTGCGTCAGAGCACGGATGTACAACAGTGGATGATGGGTTCGCTGCTAGGATACGACGAGGGATTTTGTGATATTACCTCCTAAAATCAAGAGGGAATTTGGGCAAAAACGAGGAGCTGCATCCTCACGTAGCCTCCCTCCTCCTCCACCTCCTCATCCAGCAGATTTGTTTGTAGGGGGGCTGATTTCATTTGGCCCCTTTTCACATGTAAGTATGAATGTCAGAATGACGGGAGGCTGTTTTAATGGGCAAAAATTCGTGCGTAATGTCTGTCAGAAATACAGTTTTTCTTTCTAGCATTTATTTGAAGCTTACCTTCATGTTTAGGCCACTCAATAATAATAATAATAATAATAATAATAATAATAATAATAATAATAATAAACAAGAATGTCAGTCAAGTTTTACCGCCCTTATGCAAACGATGCGTAGTGTCCTGTTGTATGCAGTCGCCAAAACAACGAACATGAATAGGCTACTACAGATTTTTTTCTCGCCTAAACCAACTGCTTTTTCTCTTTGCTTTTATCGCAGCTACAAAGGAATAAAGTCCTTCAGATTCCACGGAGCTCCATAATAAAACAGCAAAGATCCTTTTTTTTTATCCCATCACATAAAATGGCAACCAAGAGTGACCACGGAGGATCAAAAGACGCATTTGGACGCAAGCAGCGGTCGTGGAGAAATTAACCACCTGATGGGCACCGGAGAAACCGCGAACAGACTGTTTTGGTGTCGCTTGTTGACTTGGTGATTTATGATGCTGGATAAACAAAGGCCGCTGCAAGTTTGACACAGAGCGTGCACGGTAACGGGCGATGCCACCGGCCCTTACATGTTTTGGTTATGGTAATGATGTCATAAAATATTGGAGGCCTGTGCCTAAACGGGAAGACAGGCTCATCAATATCTCTTATCATGTAAGTAGCCACATGGACTGCACTCAACATGGACCTAAGTGAGGTGTGTTTGTTATTCTGACATTCTCATATTAACATCTGATTGGTCGAAGCGGTTGATGCCTCATTTTCTCTCCCTGTGCGCTCTGAGCTGCAACTTTTCTCCTCTGGCCTGCGAACGCGTCGCCCTGAGGCGGTTCCTGTAGCGCTCACGGACCGAACCTCTCACTGACTTAAAATGGAGTTTGCCATGGTGGGTGCGGACGGCGGGTGCAATAGTCACCTGCCTTACGGATATGCCCAAGCTCGCGCACGGGAGAGGGAGCGCGAGAGGGAGCGCCAGGCAGCCCATACGAGAGCGGCGGCTGCGGCAGCCGCTGCCGAAGGTGGATCCGGTGCGGAGGGAGGAGGCGGCAGCGGCGGCAGCGGTGGTGGAAGTGGCAGCGGCGTGGGGGGGTCCACCTCCACCTCCTCCTCCAGCGCTCATCTCCTTAACAACCGCCAGCATCAGTCTCGCGCCGCCTCCTCCACGAACGCCAACATCAGCAGCGGCGGTACCGCCTCGCGCCCCTCCTCCTCCTCCACCTCCTCCTCGCAGCCGCCACAGCACCAGCAGGAGCCCGAGCAGCAGCAGAGAGTTCTCAGAGAGCGGAAAAAGCAGCGCGGCGTCGGACGGTGGAGACGCAGCCGGAACACGCTCGGTGGAGACTTGCGCCACTCGGAGCTGGCGCTGCTTGGATCCGAGGAGGATATCATGATAGAGGAGGAAGAGGCCGAGGGAGCTGAGGAAGAAGAAGAGGAGGAGGGGGACCGGGGAAGTAAGAGGTCGAGTTTTCTGTGTAACATGGATGATGATGAGGAGACCATTTCGCTCACTGACAGGCGCCCTCAGTCCGGATACGAAAATGTTTACAGCGAGTGCGGCTGCTGCGAGAGAGTTGTCATCAACGTGTCGGGTCTGAAGTTTGAAACTCAGCTCAAGACTCTCACTCAGTTCCCGGACACTCTCCTGGGAGACCCCGACAAGCGAATCAGGTACTTCGACCCGCTGCGGAACGAATACTTCTTCGACCGGAACCGACCGAGTTTTGACGCGATTCTTTACTATTATCAGTCAGGCGGGAGGTTGAAAAGACCAGTTAACGTCCCGTTTGACATCTTCTCCGAGGAGGTGAAGTTTTATGAACTTGGAGAGGAGGCGATACTGAAGTTTCGGGAGGATGAGGGTTTTGTCAAAGAGGAGGAAAAACCTCTGCCGGAGGACGAGTTCAAGCGCCAAATTTGGCTGCTTTTTGAGTACCCGGAGAGCTCGAGCCCTGCCAGGGGGATCGCAGTCGTGTCCGTCCTGGTTATAGTGATTTCTATTGTCATTTTCTGCCTGGAGACGCTGCCGGAGTTCAGGGATGAAAAAGAGTATCTACAGCCACGACACAACTCCTCTCAACCTGACCACGGATTTACTCCTTTCAACGACCCGTTTTTCATCGTGGAGACGGTTTGCATCATCTGGTTCTCCTTTGAGATCATAGTCCGCTTCTTTGCGAGTCCGAGCAAAGCGGCTTTCTTTAAAAACATTATGAACTCAATAGACATTGTATCCATTTTGCCTTATTTCATAACTCTCGGCACGGACCTGGCACAGCACCAAGGCAACGGACAGCAAGCCATGAGCTTTGCCATCCTGAGAATAATCCGTCTTGTCAGGGTCTTTCGCATCTTCAAACTGTCCAGGCACTCCAAGGGGCTGCAGATCCTGGGTCACACTCTGCGCGCCAGCATGAGGGAGCTGGCCCTCCTCATTTTCTTTCTGGTCATAGGTGTCATCTTGTTCTCCAGCGCGGTGTACTTCGCAGAGGCAGACGAGCCCACATCTCAGTTCACGAGCATCCCCGACGCGTTCTGGTGGGCAGTGGTGACCATGACGACGGTGGGTTACGGTGACATGAAGCCCATCACTGTCGGCGGGAAGATAGTGGGCTCCCTCTGTGCCATCGCGGGCGTGTTAACCATCGCGCTCCCGGTGCCGGTCATAGTGTCCAACTTCAACTACTTTTACCACAGGGAGACCGATAACGAAGACCAGACGCCAGTGGTGGAGAGCATGCCCCCGGGCTGCCCCTATTTCCCGGACTTTCTAAGGAAATTCAAAGGCTCGCCCTCTGGCTCCTCGCTGGGTGACAAAGCGGAGTATATGGAGATGGAGGAGGGGGTGACGGAGTCGCTATGCGGGCTGGACAAGAGCCCCAGTAAAGGAAACGGCACAGACATAGGCAGGAGAAACAGTACTAACTCAAAATCCATTCAGACTGACGTGTGATTACGAGTGAAGTTTCGTTTTTTTGTCTTTTATTTCAAAGGAAGAATACGCCCTATAAAGACATTCTGTATGCCCAAGAGCAGGTGGTAACACAAACCGAACACAAGTTTTACGCACGCCTCACACCCCCCTCCGTCCCTCCGTCCCCCCTCTCTCCCCCTCCCTCTCTGTGTCACACACACACACGCACACACACACGCACACACACACGCGCACACACACAATTGGCAGGTTGAAGTATTTTATTCCCTCCATCATAGAACAATAGTTTCTTCCAAATCCGCTCCACGCCGACGAATCAGGAACAATAATGATCAATATTTGCCTGATGGGTTGATAAATAAATTAATGCAACCTGTGCGGGCTTCCAAATTTGATACAGAACCGGAATTTGACACAAGACAGGCTATGCATTCGCACTTTATGAGTTTCATCTGTCAATAACAGAAAGGGTTTGGACGATCGTTTTGCTGTTATGCAATAAAGTTAAAATTTGTTTGCACTAATGTAGAATTTGCGCTGGGTTTGGCTGATTTTTATTTTCGAGACAGAAACTGTAGGCCATGCAAATGGCAATATTTTAGTCATCCTGAGCTGACCACTTAGCTGAAGAATGTTTGAGTAACTTCCTCAAAGAGAGCAAACCAGATTATGAATAACCTCTTTCATACGCTGCCAATAAAATTGAACTCCATTAAAGGAAAAGTCGGACAGACAAGACCACATGACTTTTGTTACTGTTCCAACACTTAATATTAACAAAATACTCATTGATAAGACATAGCATTTAGCAGTCATCAAATAAACCAGGGCTAGAATTATTTCTATTGCATCAACATAAATTTGTTTTTCCACAACAGGCCAGAAAAGCCTTGTGTTGTTGAGCCACCGTGAGAGCTAAGCACAGGAGTTAAACATGGCTGGAGAAATGACTCGCCCCGCCAGGTTTTGTATGGACAGGCTTGGGGCCTTAGCGACAACAGCTTCCCCACTTTCATTAAAACCACCTCAAAATGACAATATCCCTTTACACGGACGCAGATGGAAAGCTATAGCAAAAACGACTCTGTTGTGGAAACTCCCAGGAGGGGAGTTTGTGAGCAACTTCCTCTCCTGTCCGCTGGACTTCGTGCACAATTTTTTTTTCAAGAGGACTATGATTATCTCCGAGCTCAGAGGATCCCCGGGATGTGGATGTCTTCCAAGGTATGTGGCCCACAGTTCTTGTGTGACAGCGATAATTATCCAGCGATGATGAAAACAGCTCACGGTGTCACGGGGATGAGTCAGTGATGCTCCTGAGCATTTAGAGACATATACAAAATATGATAAATATAACACTTAACACATTTGAATATGC
>JAQFJA010000001.1:27083005-27096691 GCA_029874485.1 Naso brachycentron
TCTTCAAATGCCCATCCCTAGTAGTAATATAAGGAGAGACTACAATTTACAGCCAAAATGAATGGCTCTCTGGCAGCAAACTAAAGCAGTGAAAAACCCTTAATTTAGCGTACAGCTGAACAGATATTGATTTTTTAGGTGAGCATTTAGATATGTGGCTATAAAAAACAAAAACGTTTTTCTGCTGACACCATCTGCAACATACATACAATGCTGACTTCAGCTGCAGCAATTTCTTCCCCCCTCTCCTAAAGGAGACACCGCTGATCTCCATCTGCAGAGGGTAATAGACTGACCATGCATAAGTACCTCATGCAACCCCACTTCAAAAATACTGAACCTTTGATAAGGTAATTGTTGACTGGCTAGTTGAGATTAAGCTAGCTTTCCAGAGAAACATCAAAGCGGCTGTTGCGTGTTGTCTCTATTGCCTCTCTCTACACGGCACTGTCACTGTAAACAGAAATATCGAGCTGAGGGGAAGAAAGAGCATTTTACAGAAATTAATTCAAAGCAGCAGCTGGCCAACGGGTGAATCATTGCTACTGAAATATCTACCAACAATTCTTACACATTTTATCTTCAGCAAGTCTATTTCTCAGTGTCTGTTTTTCAGCTGTGTCTCCATGAAATGAAGTTTATACACCTCTAATTTGTTTTCCCAGTAACGTGTTCGGAAAGGTAATTACTGCCTTGATTATGTTGTGTTTTTGAATGAAAGAGGTGCTCCACTTTTATGCTGCATAGACATCATAAGGAAAATGTTTTGAAGCATGTTGGAAGTCCTGAGTCCCGTGAGCTCTTAGACTAAAGGAACAGAAGCACTTCAGGTTACAAGGGAAAGGTAAAAAAAAGTCAATTCAAACACTCATTGTCTTTGCTTTATGCTTCAGGTTGCTGTTGTCATTTTCTGCATCAGCTAAGTGCTCTGAGTGCCAGAGCATAACTGCAAAAACCAAGATCGAAGGAAAAGTTTCACATTCTGGAATATTTGGTGATTCATTTTCTTACCAAGAGTTGATGACAAAGACTGTTTTGGTCATTTGGTTTCATTCAGTTTCTGTAATGAGGCATCAGTCAGTTTGGGGACCTTGGGACAAAATCTGAAAGTGATGCTCCATCAGTTTAGGGGTCCTTGACTTGAAAAAAAACAGTTCCACCGCTTGAGGATACTAAAATTGACATTTTTTTAATTGTTTTCTGATGCTTTAGTGACTAAACAGGAAGCTAATATATCAAAAAAATGAACAGCAGATTAGCTGATAAAGAGAACAATATGAAGAGCCACTGGAAATTAGTTGTTCATAAATGTAACAGGGATGTTGCAAATAGGCATGTTTCCTTTGACATGCTGATTTTTTGCAAACTAAGCGTGCATTTAACATTTTCAAATATCCTCATTTTCAGTGACAGGTAAAATGTTTCTCTCTCTGTTTGAAACATACGTCCTGATGAACTTTATGATCAGTTTTATGAAACTTTATATTGTACCAACATCAAATTAAGCAGCATCACAGCACAATGGTTGGGTGGCGGTTCGTAGCACCATTAGTGCTGAAAATATTGGTGATGTCTCAGGCTCGGGTTGAAATTTAACATTTGCTAAAATAACTTCTTCTTCTGTTTCCTGCAAATAAGTGTTGAATGTAAACCCGAGACCTGTGAGATTATCCAAACTGCTCGACTGCTTCCCTCTGTGGCACATTGCAGCTTTCCTCCCTCCTGGGTTCCCTCTTTGATCACACACACACTCTTAGACGCAACACGCTCACCCTCCCATTGGCTTCCACAGTTTCTGTTTTCCTTTTGAGTAGGTCGGTTTTAATTTATTTATGCTGCTTTACCTCTCATTCAGATAATTTGTTATCCTGCATTTCTGCTCCTCGTCTCTCTCTGGTGATTCTGTCCAATTTAGCTCCAATTAGTGTGTTTTTGATGGCTGTTGTCAAGGTTTTAATTTCAGCTTTCTGTGCTGATATACTTGATTTAATAACCTCTGAGTTAGGTTAAGTGAGCACTGCATTAGTCGTGTGAACCATGGTTGCATTACATGTCATTTTGAGTGTGGCTCCAGCATCTTGCTTTGCTATTGAATCCCTGCAAGTTTTTTGCATTTTGATACATAAAAGCTCACAATGAAATGAAAGATGAACTTTAACAGGTTTTTTAGTGGCTTAAATCAAAACCAAATCACTGTGTTTAATGAGTGATTCCTTTATGGATGTGACATCATTATTTAAAGGCAGGATGCCAGTACAAAACTGCAAGGACTGCTTTTGTAAAGTTCTTTTTTAGTAGTTTATTTTGTAAATACTGTGAATTGTTATAAAAAAACGACAATGGGGAAACAATTCCCCCAGTGAATGGTTGCCAGTTTTAGCTTAGCTCGTACCTTCGAGGGTGAAAAACATCTTTATGTTATAGGGACTTTGCAGTTTCATTTTCCTTGGGCCAGCTCCATGCAGCTATTTTGGCTTTCAGTGACGTCTGTTGGATTATGCAGAGAAACCACAACGTCCTCTTTTTGGATTTTTGTTTTACTTCTCTGGCCACTAACAGTAAATCCTTTCTTTCTGCAGCCAACTGCTGGTTTTATACACTCATGGTTTTCTGCCGCTTCATTAGACATCAGACTGCAGTTGGCAGGTTTAAATTGCTGCCACAGGACTGATGGAAAATTCCATCCAATTTTTAATGTTAACAAATGGTTGATTTGTTGATTTTCCTGCAGCCACAGTATCTCTCAGTGTGTGCAGAAGATCTCTGGCCCACACAGTCTGGTGTTCAGAAAAACAAAGAATGTCTCAGAATTGAACATCAGACGCTGACTGAATATAAATAGGCTGCTAAGTGAATTGTTTTCTTTATATGTAAGACATAATCACACAGAACATGTAAAAAGTGAAAAAGATTTTAACTCCATTTATCATTCCTGTAATGTTAGTAGATGCCCTTCTTTTAATTAATCTCACCTGAGCCTCTTAAGATTAACTGCAGAAGGTGTAAAGAGACTTCTTACAGCCTCCTTAACTGAGAAAATGAAGTGAATGTGTCATCAGTGCTGATAATATCAGGTCCTCACTTTAATCTCATCTCTAAGATCATTCCTATGAAGAATAATCTTTGCTGTCTGGCAGCATTTATAGCAGTGAATTTTTGCACGAAATTAATTCCATTTGATTGAGATTGCAGTGGACGGTTTCAAAGTAACTCAGTAAGTAACTAGCAGCTCATCATGCAGTATCTATATATTCTGACGCAGCCTTTTAAATACATTCAGAGTGCCCAGAAGTTTGATCTTTAATCCCTATGAGCAAACTGTCAGTGTGGTCAATACACAGTGTTACAAAAACCAAACTCTCTTCACAGTTCAGTGGAATTACAGAGAGGAAAGAGACTCTGGTCCATCAGCTGCAGACACGACTGTACTGTTCGACTGCCGTTAGGGAAATCAGAGAGGAAGGTGAATCAATGATTGAGTGAATCAGTCAAAGAAGAAAAAAACATAAGTGACTGTGTGTAAGAATGAACAAATAAGGTTTTGTTTCAGTAATGGTTTGCCAGCCAGCAGCAGTAAATGAATGAATGACTCATTGTGAATGAATAAATGAAAAAAAAATCTTAACAAATTATGAATCAAAAAGTGAATAAGAAGAATAATGAACAAATGAACGCATGAACAAATTAATGAATGAGTTTGTGTATGGAGGAAAAATAAAAAATAAATTATGAGTGAATGTATGATTTGGTGTCCAAGCATCAGCCTGTGAATGAATGATTGTAAGAATAAATCAATGGGGAGAAATGATGGAAGACATGAATGAATCAGGGGGTCAATCAGAGTTTGAATGAAAATGAAACAGTGATTGAATGAGTGAATGAGTGTCAGTGAGTGTGTGAGTGAAAAAAAAGGTGACGAGTGAGTCTAATACTGAATGACAAAAAAAGGGGGGCAGAGATTTCAAATTATTCCAAATAAATACATTCAGTCTTCAAACTGTTACTTTTAAAGGGTCAGTAAATGATTCCATTGTCTTCAAATACATGTTCATGCTTAAATTACACACAGCACGCTGTATGACACATCATGAATACTCTGCTGTCACGTCTAAGTATATTTGAAATGCAGATTTTCATGTTTAAATTCCAAGATTTTCCTTCGACATGTTGGCTTGTTTCCCTCTTCCTGGTGCAATGTGTCAGCATGTGGGGAAAGACGCATTATTAGTTATCTCAGTGTTTGCCTCTGTGGGTTTCCTGTGAGGTAATTGGAGGCTTCCCATGTGTCCCAGCTGAAAAACTGCATGTTTGTGGTTAAAAATAGGTGTAGCATTTCCTGCTGTGCTAGGCTCAGGATTGGTTTCCAAAAGACCCCACCTTGGTTCTGCTTGTTAATTCTAGTGGTGGCTGCTGCTGCATCAGTGCAATCATGTAGAAATGGGAACAAAACACACTGTGCACTATAAAATTAAAAAGGAGAGGCATTCTCATTCAAGAAATGTAACTCTGAGACTTAACTCAGTGTTCGGGCTTTTGAAAAATGACTCTGAATTATAAATCAGGCTTTACACACCTTGTGTTTTACAGAATACCAATGAGAAATGCATCTTCCATTTGTCATTATGAGTGATATTATACCTCATAAAATGTGTTAGCATTTTTTGAGCAACACTGACCAAATGCTGATTGTTTTGCTTATTTGTTTTTACAATTAAAACATCATGATATCAGCATCTGTGTGGAGAAGCGTCTTGGTGCATGTAAACCTGCACATTGACTGCACTTAAAGTACTTTAAATGGATTAGAAAATGTAAATATCCATTCAAAACACAGTCATGGTGCAGCGCTGTGACTGAGCAGATGTACACCACTGATACAAGCTTTTCTATTGCACACTAGTTTACTTTTGTTTCTTGGCCTTTTCCTTTCAGGCTTGATAAAATATATTTTTCAATTAAAAATTTGCCAAGACGCTGCATCCCAATCATGAAATCTTTTAGAAAAAGCTCAGTTATGCATAACACATATATACAAAAGTCCGATATTAAAAATATCTGATCTACCCAGAAATACTCAGTCTGCCCTTGCAACTCCATTCAGACAGATTTTCAGAAGTGCCGAGTAAAAAAAGTTTCTTTCAGCTATTTGAGAATGATGCTGTATTCAACCAGACCTTTGTCCTGCACTGCTGGAGATAGCATAGATCTGGCAGTGAGAGTCTGGCACATGGGAGGTGATGCATTTCGCACCACTGATGCATCAAAAGCAAGCATAAAGACAATCCACTTTTCCTCAGTAGATGGCACATTTTCCAAGTTTTTTAGTTTGGAATTCAAATGCAGCATGCAACAATATGACAATTTGTGTAAAGTCTCTTTTTCAAGAGTATTTCAAACATGCATAAACTGCTGGTTGTGCACATTTCTACATCAGTTTGCCAAAACTAACTAAAATTATTCTTACTTTGATCCAGGAGTCTGTGCTCTTATCCTTGGCATTTTAACCAAAACCAGCACTATGCTTACAGAAAAAGGACATGGAAGGCATTTCAGGTGCCGAAACACTTAGGGTGGTTTCACACTAGGGGCCCCGGCCCAGATCCGAGCACGCTTGACCCCAAAGTCTAAGTCATTTGATGAATGTGAACACACGTGTAGCGTGCTCGAGCACTTTTCACACACCGTGCCTGAGTCTGCTTGAAAAGGTGGTCGCAGCCACAATTCCTGTGTACGCAGGCATGAGATGTGAAAGTAACCGTGCACAAACAAGGAAGTAGGCCGCTATGTGATCGGCTGTATGACCATTTTTTTCACGATCCACATCTGTTGTCGCCTAGCAACCATGACACGGCAGTCAACTTACATGCACATAAAGGAGGAGCCAGAACATTTTAGTTTGTTGTTTTAATACTTACATTTAAGAATGTATTCCTCAACCGCCTCTGCTTCGTCCATTATGGTAGCTTCTTCTTTGTGTGTATTGACAGACTGTAAACCAACTATGTGCATACCGCCCCCTGCTGTATCAGACTGTGCACATACGCAAGCGTGCTCTGGCACAGAACAGCATTACTGATGTGAAAACAGGCCGGTAGGGTAGAGGGGAGGGGTAGTAATCAAGCTCGGACACGGTACAAAACAATCATGCCTAATGTGAAAACACCCTAACAGTGTATAAAACAAGAGGAAGGATTTTACAACCCAACTTTAACGCTGGATGACATCACACTGATTAAACTTTTGTTCAGGACCCTTCTGCATCAGTGTCTGATGTGCTGTTCTCATCTGCTGCCTTAGTTTATTTGACAGCTTCCCTTTAATTTTGTTGCTCAGAACAGTTAGATTTTAGTGGAGTTCTGGATAACTTAGGTGTTTGGTTGTGCTAACATAAAACTAATAGACGGAAAAGTCATTTTAAATCCAAATGCAGGTTCAGGAACTCCTCAGATGTAAGTGACAGGTATGACGTCTTCAGAGGAATCTTGCCAGTGTGATACAGTGTTCAGCATTGGCAGGGGTTTGTACTTTTTGTTTTGCTCTCCTGTTGTCACACCGCTCCCCCTGTGCACATCAGGCTCTGCCCGCGTGTCACTGTTGATCAACTGGCTCCATGCAATGTTGTTCCTCGCTTGCATTCCCATGCATTATGTTGAAAACATCTCCCAGAGGATGGGCGGAGGGCACCGAAAGTCATAAGAAAGAAACTGGTGTTTGGGGTAAATGTAATTATTGTCATGGCAACAAGGAGTGGAATCTCTGATAGAGGCTATTTGTCCATGGAAACACTATCCTCAACAGTGTGTGTGTGTGTGTGTGTGTGTGTGTGTGTGTGTTTCCCTGTTTGGCCACGTGTTCTGGTTTGCCAAGTGTGAGTGGTAAAAAAAAAACAAAACATCTGTGTGTGAACATTTACGCTTTCTGTAACTCTGTAGCTTTTTCCATGTCTCACCCTCAGCTCGGAAAATGTGTTTTGGAGAGCAGAGGTTTTCCAAACAGAGCGCTGGCAAACAGGAGAGCTTGAGAAAAAAAACAAAACAAAACAATATATGAATGATTTTCTTATGTGACTCAAACTGCTGCACATTCTGGGGTGAAATTCAACTGCTCACCAGCAAAAAGGAGCCTGGTGATATCAGTAACAGTTCAGGGTCTTGGCTGTCGTGCTCCGTGCTGTTTTTAAGTGGCTCTCTGTAACAGCTGGGGAGCAGGGTTTAATCCACAGTGCGGGGCTGAATTATGCATTATACAGAGGATATTACACCGTGTCAATTCAGATGCAGTGCTTGTCCTGTCTTCTCTGTCTACACTCTTTCTGCAGCTACTCAGCTGTAGAAGTCACATGAAAAAGGAGAGTGTGCAAGAGAAAAAGGAACCCGTGCTTCAGTGTCATATGCAGATGTTTTTCTGTGCTTCTGTCGTGTGCTTTTCTGTATGTTTGCATAATGTTCTGAACTCTTTAACCCTTTTAATTCAGGTTTAAGGCCATGCTATGTGTGCATGTTTGAGGCCTATTAGACTTTCTGGTTGCCCAGATGTGTCAGTTTAACTTATTCACTCCTCATTTCATACTTCCAGGTCTGTGTGCACTTTGTGGTCATGCATTTAATGTCATGAGAAATGTCTCTGTGCGTGATTAGTACAAGGACGTAGACCTGTTTTATCCTAACCATCCCTACCTTCACTGTTTTTCTTTTGAGTTATATATATATATATATAGTAAGTCTAAGTTTATATATTCATCAAATAAATAAGATTAGAACAAAATAAGGGGGCTCTGCTCCTAAAAGCTGGTCAGTTAAAGCTAACTAGTTAGCACTAATTAGTTCAAAGGCAACACTGGCATTGTGATGTGATAATGGGGAGTCAGTGTCTGCCTTTCTGAAGAGGTGGCATGCATTGACACTGGAAACAGGACAGAGCTACAACCTGACTTGTAAACTGTTGGGCGAGCTCACAGTAAAACAATGAGTGAGGGTGATTTACCTTTTCTCCTCAAAAGTGACCAAGATCAGATTTTTAGCAAAAAGAAAAAAATGGAAAGGAAACATTGATTACATACATGTAACTGTATTTAATCTTAAAAATATTGGGGGATTTTTGTCTAAAGCTAAAAAGAGCCTCTGATACTTATTTGAAGCTTTGGCAAATTAAATTTTACTTTCCTTGGACATCTCGATATTTACTGATATTTCTAAATTTGATCAAGGAAAACTGCATTATTTTGGAGATGTAGCTGATTCATCCAAAATCCCAATGTAATACAAGAACACAGATGGCTTTCCTGTGGTGTGTGCAAATCACCTGTGGTTACTTGCACAGTCACAACACCAGGAAATATGACTTTTGTCATTTTCAGAGCATAACCACGTTGTGTCTGCGGCGCTGTGTCACTACACCCAGACAACTAGTTCCTCTGTGTTTTTGCCCACAATGACGATGTCTCTACAGCGTGGTGAATATTCCCCATCACAACATGTAAATGGTGCATGCTGGGAGATTTTTGAGTGTGTTTTAGAGGCTTTAGACGGCAGTAAAGACATGTCCGTATCACTTCCACTGAACGCAAAACTGCTCGCGCGGGGTGAGTATCCAGTAATCTACTGAACACACAGAGAAGGGAAAGGCATCTATGTGTTTGTCTTACACTGGGATTGTGGATGAATTAGCTGCGGTTTTCCTTTAATTATAATGATAGTAAATTATATAAACAAAAAAAAAAAGAAAGGAGAGATGTTAAAACATGTAAGCAGCAGTCAGAAATCAAGGCGGTGGCAGAGCACAATATCTGGACCCTGCCACAGAGACTCTATCGACCACTTAGCAAATCCACAGTCATTCACTCTAGTGTCTTCGTGGGCTCTCTTCACATGAAGAATCTGCATATTCAGTCCTTTTCTCCTAGAGTTTGACACTCATTATTCCAAGCACATCATCCAAGTCTTTAAGTCTCCCATTCATGTAAACTTTGAAAACACTGAGAGATAATTCTTTAAGAGAAATTCTCCACTGAACGATTCACGTTAGAGTCCAGAATGAGGCTTAAAGACAGTCCGGGAAGCTGGCCCATAATCAATCCTGTAATCATGCTTAGCTTTATACCACTGCAATTAACCTCAAAAGTCTAATCAAGTAATATTGGAGCACCGAGAAAAGTACCTTTTTCAGTCGTCCTCATCAGCTGTTTGTAGAGTTCGTCTCTTCCTCTCGCCTCCTTCACCTTTTCTCTCTTGTTAATTAAGTCCAAATATTTGAATCAACTGCCTGGACCAGACAGCAAGTGATTCTTCCCCTCCTGCTTTCAAAGAAAATGATGGCATTTGTTTTATTTCTAACGTTTCTCTAACAAACACTGCTTAAATGTAGAAAACAAAGTGAAAACAGAAAAGCTGGCTGCTGTGAATGCATATACCAAATCCATTTTTTGTTAGGAATTAAAAACACACAAAGAAATAATATCATGACAATATGAATTGATCGATAAATCAATAATTACAAAAAATGTCAAAGAAGAAATTAGGACTCTACTAAATGAGATTTTTGGACATTCTAAGCTTCTGTTAAGGTTTTTTGAATTAACTTCCGATACCTGTCATCCTCTTTTTGATGTCATCACGCCCCAACTGGTATCAGGGTCGAGGTTGATAGAGGTTCCATTTCTGGGTAGATTTCGGTTGGACTCTGGTACTTTCTTTCCCCCAGAAGCCACAGTCTAACCACATTTTACTTGTAGGATCATCATCAACTCCTGTTTTCTGGCAACTACCCTTTTTACTCCTCTCTCTCAATGCACACAATGCCCAAAGTCCCGCAATATGCACAAGAGCCTATGCAGCTGAGTAGGCGATTGGTAGGCAGTGGAATCTAACTAATCATTTAATGGTAACAGCAGGCAGGACAGTCCACAGGTCACACACTTCTGGGGGCAGCAAACACACATTGAGCAAATGATTTTTTCAGAAATACAACAGAGGAGCAGCAGATTTTCAGAGAAACCAAACAAATTTGTGTTGTTTTGATAATGTTCATCAATAATTGGCTTTTTTCCCATATTCCCATCAGCAACCACAATCTTGTGGTTTGAGATCATGCAGCATCACAGCACGAGTAGATTTCCACACAACATCAAGTCACAATGGCATGTTACGTCATATTTTACTCCTTTCAACATTTAAAGGGATACACCAAGTTTTCTTTCCTTTTTATTTGCCTCACTCCCGAGTTCCAGACAAGAATATAGATACAAAAGAAGGAGTTATACATGGAGCTGGAGGCCTGTCTGGTGCTCTCCAAGTAGGGCATGCAAAACTCAAGAGATAAATTCAGAAGATGTTCAAAGCACACTGGAGCACACAGCTCAAGGCAGCACAATTTTATAATGACTAACGTTTCGACGCCATGTGTGTCGTCATCAGAGACTCTGATGTCATCTTAATGAGATTGTGCTGCCCTGATCTGTGTGCTCCACTGTGCTTTGGACATCTTCTGAATTTATCTCTTGAAGAAGACAGACACCTCTCTTCTACTGTGTGTGCAGTAACAAGGAGGAGACAGGCAGAGCTCACCCACCGCTAATTAGCTTAGCTCAAATACTGGTAGTCAATGGGATGTGCTAGCCTGCCTCCACCTAAAGTCAGCAGATAAATTTTCCAACAACTCTTAACGGTTCCGTGTGCTTGTTGTGACTTGTTTATTTACCACGTTATGTTGTTACAGACTCAGATTAGCACTTAACTAATTTTAGAATCAAATACGTACCGATTGTAAACCGCAGGGTGCATACGTGCCAGTAAACAACAACAACAGAAGAAAAAATACATAAAGTACTACATAAAGTGCTAGTCTAAGTCTAAAAATAACAATAAATGTGCAGTAATGTTGTACAGCTACAGTATGACTGTAGAAGGAACAACATCAAACAGTGAGGCTGAAATCAGGAAGAAAAATGAAAAACTGGATTACATGCATGCATTTTTTCTTCCTTTTGAATCTCTGGTAAATTCCTCGAATCTGAGCTTCCCTTCAGAGCAACAGAGTTGCTGAGTATTGGTTATAATTGCCAAACTTATTGCATCCGTACTATTGGATTTAAGAGGCCCGACTAAATGTTGAGGCAGGTATTGTCTCAGACAGTCAGAGTCCCTTTGAAAGAGGTAGCAATTATAGAGTGTACAGTAAGAAAGAGATAGAAAATGTAGTAAAAGAAGAGCAAGGAGTAGTGAAGAGAATAACCCTAAACGAAGATGCTTTTTGAAATGAGAGCAGGGAGAAATCTACACTGCAACAGTTCAAAGAGACTGAGGAGCCTGTGAGAGCTGCATATACCACAATTTCATGACAGAAGCAAGTGCTACTTTTTTTTTTTAATCATGAAAGGATTATGTGAAGAAGGCACACCTATAAACAGACACAGGTCTGACACTGAGACAGTGTCATGGTAGTAGAGATAATTGAATGCCCTCTACTCACACAATGCAGGACTTGTTCCCAGCTGGCAGAGTATCCTTATCTGAACTTTGTTTTAACAAAAAAGGGTTCATCAAAATGTCAGCTCAACACTTGATTCACAAAACACAACAACACTGAATATCCTGTAAAATCCTGGAAAAAAGTAGTGAGCCAAAGACTCACAAACAGCGTGGTTTTTATTTCCAGCTTATGTATTAGTTTTGGTGATAAGTGCTTCTTCTGTTGTGAGCAATAACAGAATACCAAACAGAGTGTTACAAAAACAAGTGAAAATATGCAAAAATGTGCAAATGAATGAGATGATGCACCAAAATATGTCCATTATATTTGGATTTTTCTCTAAATGCAGCATTTTTGTGAAATACATGTTACTTTTAACTTTTAAGGTTTAAAAAAATCCTCAGACGAGTCAGTCTGGGAAGGATAAACTTCTTAGCATAAACTGCTCATGACTAATGCCCTTATAGGTATTTGAGTCATTTAAAGAGGTTAGAAATCACAGATATAATCACTTACAAATGAATAGTCTAATGGTCTGTGTCCACGTGTAGAGCTCCAGGTACACGGAGACGGCCAACACCAGGTTCTCCTGCATCTTCCAGTACCAATTTATTACTCAATAAAACAACAAAACAACACAACGATCTACTGCTGGTTGAAAAGAGCGCCAGTGACATCACCAGGGCTTCTCTGAAAAGTTGAGAAGTTTTTAACTTTGAAGTGCCGAACCTCTCAGAGCAGCCACACAAAAAAGGCGATGCCCTCGGAAAAGAGACGTTAGGCGCTATGCTTCTTCTCCATGCAGCTGCCTGCCGCTACGTGGACACAGGCCCTAACTCAGATTACTGATGTGTCCAGTGCAAATTGTTGCTTTAAAAAGCAACTGTAAGCCAATTTGTAGTGACAAAACAAGTCGCTGTGTTTATGTCACACCACCTCATGACTTAATATCACCGAGCTGTGGCTTGCTGTGAATTATCGCTTCATTATTCATCTTTTCAAACTGCCAAGTTTGGTGTTGAGGTGATATGAATCGAGCCAAACAGGTGAGCAGGGCCAATGTGTGAGTCACTGCACTCATGCACTCAGTTTTACAGATTTGTAACAACCAAAATGTGTCAAGTTACAGCTTTCCAACATAAGGTTATATATGAAGGCAGCATTTGCACGCAAACGTTTTCAAATGGGCAGGATTAGGAAACAGGAAATATCCGGCTAAGGATGGATAGATCTGTCTGATGCATGACCACAGTTTCCCATTTACAAAAAATGAATTACAGGCACAGAAGTAGCCAGTTGGAGAGGAGACAGTAAGAAAATGGCCAGGAGCCAGCACTTGTGGGAAAGACTTGTCCAAGACACGATTTTTGCTAAAAGGATGGGGGCTGCCTTGTTTCCTTTCAAGATGTTTTAAAAACAACTCAGACCATGTGCATAAATCATATTTTCAGGTTACAAATATTTATATTAGCCATACGCAAGAAATAATGGGACAGAAAGAGAAAGTTAGACTTCACAGTGACATTGCTCATTAAGATTTTCTTGTGAATGAAAGTAAATGAAGATGTCTGAGGAAGGCTCGATTTAGGGCAGACAGGAGATGCTGTGGGAGATGTGACAGACAAATTAATTCAGCAGTTTAACAAGAGTCTGTATTGTGGTCCAGTCATGGGAATACACAAACACTGAACACACTGACAGAGACAGAACACGACCACAAAAAGGCAGTTGTGGTCACGTTCTCTATCAGCACTCATGAAGCTTCAGTGGATGAGTTTACAAGCATGATTGATAAGTTCATGGCCTAAGGTAGAAAGACATTAGTTCTGTTGCTCTCCTTTTGATGATTACGCAGAATGTTTAATGAAAATTGTTTTTTGGTATTTCTGTTAGGAGTAAATTAAAAAATGCAAGTCATCACTGTCTTATGAAAAGGGCATCTGTCTTAGTGCAGTCATCGGCTACCTACCGTAAAATCTAGAATATAAAGTGCACTGGTATTTAACACGCAGTCTGTTTATGGGTTTATCTCAGAAGGAAAAAGCTTTCTATGGCTAATTATGAATAGAAACGTGTACAAGTTATGTCAACACTTTCAATTTAACTTCACTTCAAACACATTCAAGCACACAAATTATGCTGTCTTGGCTCTCTGACTTGTTCAGCTTTGGTCGGGTGCAACATTAAAAAACATTAAAAACAAAATCGCCTCTCCCTTCA
>JAQFJA010000001.1:27251913-27262821 GCA_029874485.1 Naso brachycentron
AACTTTGATTGATCATGATTTGATTTTAACAACAACACGGTGCGCATCATATCAGCCTGAAGTGGACACACACCTGCAGTGTCTGAACAGGAACAGAACTCCGTGTAATATAATGACTTTAGAGGCAGCAAATGACTTGCTTTAACGAATTTTGTAAGTCTGTAAAATGAAGAATTGTAAAGTATCATTTCAATTGGCTCTTGGGTCAGAGAGTGACGGATCATAGGTAAAAAATTTAGCATTTCATCCTCGCACTTCCCCCGCCCTCTCTTTCTCTTCCATGGCATACGGTTTTCTGTCCAAACTAAATATGAATGAAATGCATTATAGATAGGAACATTAAACACATTCGTATCAATAGGAATTTTCTAAGGAAACACAGCAGCGCTGGCTGCAGCAGACACAGCTGATGCTGCCTATGTGAACGACAGCAAGCGACACGCAGCCGATTGATGATACATACACGCTGCAGAGGTAAACACAAGATGTGAGTCCCACACATTATGCGAGACAGCGGCGACTTCCTGCAGGACTTCCTGGAGGACGCTCCAGTTATATTAACGTAGTTTGTCCAATTTCTTTTGAGCCTCTGAAAATGGGGGCATCATGTAAAAAATGCCTTTAATCCTAAATGGTTAAAGGAACTCAAACAATTTGTTGTTCAAAAGATGGAAGGCTGTGACGTTACCAAGGGATCGGCGAGAGGCGGAGGTAAAACAGGCAGGGTTGGCAATGAGAGATCAGTCCAGAGAAGAGCACTGGAGAGACGTGCAGAACACAGAGGAACTATCTGGCTCAGAGCAGTGGGTGAGTGGAGCTTATATGCTGGAGGTAACAGGTGTCGCCAGTTGAGCTTGATTGCCGCGGAGCAGAGCAGGGAGCGTGTGATTGGCTGAGGAGTGAGGTACAACGGAGAAACAGGCTGTGTTCAGACTGTGACGGTGACACTGCCTTGTCTAAGAGGATTGTTGACGGCCAATAAGTTCTTCTCGGAATGAAGATTTAATTGAGGAAAACACACTGTTTTTTGTTTGTTTGTTTTTTTTGGCATAGGCATTTTTACTATTAAAAAAATTCAGAATTCATTGCTGTTAATTTTACTGATGATCGATCAAGGAAATTCTTTCAAATGTTCATCCCTGGATGACAGCATAGTGTTTCAATATAAGTTATCCCGTAGCAGCGACGGTGAGGGTTAAGGACCCCAACAGATGTCAGGGTGCCATTTACTCCAATGAGTTTATGAATTTCCTCTAAAAATAATAAGCTAGGCTGGGACATGTCACAGATAATGATGGGCGTTTACAGTAGCCAATTAGCCTGAGAGTGCCTTAAACCTGCTGCAAAATTTAAATTTCACAGCCGTGAGCAGCGTAAACATGGAGAACAGCCATGAGGAGAGCCTTCTCTCTGCTGTGAAGGACTTCTTGCCGCAACCAACTCAAACTCCGGCCAATTTTAGTGACTCACACAGGGATGAAAGGGAGGAAGAAGAACAATTAGGTTTTGGAGTGAGGCTGTACATGTTTGAGTTGCTTTCTACAGCCGGCAGTGCTGCTGAGCTGGCAGAGACGCAGGCTATTCGAGAAAGAATTTTATTGGACGCAAAACTAATATATGCCCCTGAGTGCATGCAGGATGAGTCATCAATATTTTTAAAATGTTTCCGGGAAATGCTTAAATGTAAAATAAAAATAATCAAAACAGCAAAACCACTTTTTGGTCATTGTTGGGCCATATATTGTCATACAGGCAAGGATAAGAGCAACACATATCTGATTAAAAAACACACAAACAAACAAAAAAACCCAGTAAAAATCCATTTTCATTTCATGGGAACTTTAAGCTTCATGTTTAATATTGTTTTGGTGCTCTTCATGTTCCTCTGCACCGTACACCTGCTGTTTTTTCACTGCAGCAGCCAGCAGCTTCCTTCTTAATGTCACTTCCATTCCTTCTTTTCTCTCTATTTCCATGCATGGAGATAATGCATTCTTACTCGTAACTTGTCTTCGCCACGATTATTTGATAAGGTTGAACTTAAGACAAAGACGACTTAGTTGGGGAAAAGATCATTGACTTTGGCTTTGTCTGGGACTCAAACTCCTGTGTGTAACCCAGCATTTTACTGAATGGGGCACTGAACAAGGCACTGAATGTAATAAGTTGATTTGGCACATCTTTTAACTCTGGCATCGGCATGTGCCACTGACATCGACTTGACCAGTGTACCAATCTGTTCCACTTTACATGAGCCTCTGTGATACTTATTAAATAAGGTCCTGCAAGATTCACGTGCAGCTCTTAATTCATCTGTGGTTTTAGTAAGTCCAGTGAGCTCTCCCAGGGCTAAAGTATAGGGAGGCTTCACCTGTAAGGCACCAATTTTCAAGTTATGTTTGTTTCTTTTATCCATGAAAGTTCTATCACAGTAAATCAACATCGCCTATGGGTTTTTGAGACATTTTCTTTGCCGGGGATTTAGACATTTTAATACCAGGGCTCTTTTCCGCATGTGTAAATCTTTCACCCAAACAAATTTCCAACCGACTATTTTGCAGAGGCACAGTCGCAGTATCTGAGGCTTTGCGCCACCCAGGGCTGACTCACTCTCTGTGAACCAAATCTACCTACAGGTATACATAAAGTTACCTTACTTTACTTACCTTACCACCCACGACAACTGTAAATGGTTTAGAGAAAAACAAACCAGGCAGAGCGTTTTTTCCTCTATACCAGAATGTGTATGTGTAGAGCCAGACTTTTCCCCAGCGCTGAGTGCTGTGGAGAGAGGTCTGGCTAAGTGAAGGTACACGTAGGGAAGAAAAGCAGCCTTTAGTAGGGTCGTTCAACTGCTGTATGCGATGTGGACTGAAAACTCAGCTGTGCAGAGCAGGCCCAATCTCACGTTGAGGCTAGATGAGGAGGAACAGTCCATTTTTCTCGCTACAGAGTGAGCAGTCAAAACTATTCCGTAAAATCAAGTTCCTGTTTCTGTCGCCAATTCATGTTGCAGCTGCTCTAAGTTTCATGCAAAATTGTCATCGCTTTTTTTATGTCGTTCATTCGCAACACCCCTGGTGTGTAACAGCCTTTAGAAAGCTTCTGTTTTGTATCTACCTTTTATCTTATCCTATTTTGAAAACACACTTATATAAATAAATATGCAATAAATGTATTTAATCAAAATTCAATTGAAGCCTCAGTAAATGAGTTAGTACTTGAAAAGAAGAAAACATAAAGAGCTTCAGGTTGCTAAAGTGTGCCCATCTCTTTCGGACACATTTTCAAGTACACTACATTTTAAATGACAAGATTGCAGTACATTTAAGAATTCATCAATATTCAAAGAAGAGAGGTACTGTGTGACCATTCAAGTACCTTCAACAAAACTGCTGTTTAGATTCCAATTCTAGGTAAAAGGCTGTAAAAGTAACAAGAGGAAAGGGTTTTTATTGATATATTTATAAGAGAGGAAGAGGATATTGCAATACACAATAAAATGTGATTTCTGTACACGAAGAGACATTACGGCCTATGACAATGACACTTTAGTTTTCATTAGAGGTGGTGAAGGTGTGTGTCCACGTGATGATGAACTCCTAAACTGAGGATTATGTAATCACACATAATCATGTTTTTCCCTCAGATCCATGTGAACAGCATGCAGGACACCTTAAAAAGGAAGACTGGGAAACTGGGGGAGTGATAACAGCAAAACTAGCCAATCAAAATACAATGCAATGACGAGGTAATCGCAAACTGAATGTGATGCAGTTGCTGCATGGGTGAGGAGCAGACAAAAGAACGGGCAAAGACAAAGACCCATAATTCACGTGTACAAACACGCTGAACTGATGTGGAACATTTGATTGATTCTGTGCATGCTGCTGTACCTGCATAAAGAAAGCTGTTATGTAATTAACTTGAAATTTTTTGACCCGGCTGCCATTTACAGACACTGTACTGCAATTACTTTCAGTGGCACTTGTGTCTTTTTTAATCACACATCATCTATAAGGGGGTTATTTCAAGGAATACATGTGGATAATCTGAAACCCATGAACAAATATCATATTGTGACAAACACTTCAAGCACCCTTCAATATCTCCATTAGAAAGCTCAAATAGCCCTCTAAGGAGGATAGTGGTGTTAGTGGCACACATCATCTTCAGTGTGATTTTACAACAGCCGAGTGGATGATGGAGTAGGCTAAAAATACTCAGATGTTCTGCAGACAGACTACTGATGCTGTTATCAAATCATCAATCAAGCCATGGGACTAACAGAAGGCAGGGGTAAGGAGAGTACAGAGAGTGGCGCCAGCTTGGCAGAACTGGCAGACTTCGAAGACAAATTCAATCAATTCTTAGGTAACAGGCTGCTCCTGCCTCCCCATCAGCACACTTAAATCTGAGATGAGCTGGAGGTACTTGAATAGGCTTGAACTCAGGACATCAGAAACGCGTCTGTAGTGGAGAGACTTACTTCTGACGTCTGATGTTCCTTGATAGGAGAATATCCACGCAGCAAAAGTATAGCTTAAGTACCATCCAGTTCATTCTCACCTAATCACACCCTCATATAACCACCCAGAAAAACAGACACTGACTGCAGAATCTGAAGCACAACTTATGTAATACTACTCCGTGAAAAGAGTACTTTGGAGGACCACAAGATGCATCAGTGTACAGTTTTGTGAAAGAAGTACAACCTGCTCAAATGCACATGCATACACAGCCAAGCGTATTAATGCGAGGACGTGTGCTGGGAATAACAAGGAGAATGAGAACAAGTACATCGACGGATAGCATGGACGCATGCAACACCCTTATTAAACCCTCTTGATTTGATTTTTTATTTGGATCTCTTTTAGCTCTCTGGTCAATCTTCTAAGAGTCCATGTTAAAAACAAAACGTCAAATAATAGTTCTTAAAACAAATGTCCGTCTTCCCATTTCAGTCTTTATTTTTGGGAGCACACAGTTGCTTTTATGACTTATTCTTATATTAACTTGATGCTTATCCTACACTAGTAAAAACTGATTGATCCTGACTGGCTTTTCAAATTTATTAATTACTTTAGAGAATAATGTAATTGAAAAATTCAGGAAATAGTATTAGAATAGAAAATACTGGGAGCACATGTGCTACCACCAATACAAACTTACATAGACTTAAATGATGGATGAAGATCTGGAAAAAAACATGTCCACCACTGATCAAAAATTATATTCAACAAATATCAGATGCACCGCATAAAATTTTGTACGATCACCGTCCCCATTGGATAAAACCATTATTGACTGTTGTGACCCCCTTGAGTCGGCGGTCTTCAGACTTTCAAGTTTTTGTTGCTGTGAGTTGATGATTTTGTGTTTGTTTGTTTTGGGTTTTTTTGTTAAATGTCACAACATTAGAATGCCTCTAATGACAAACCTTTACTCTGTGTTACTCTAGCACTGCCATGAGGTTGACATCTGTTTGGAAGGAAATGTCACAATAAATTTATAGTGTGATGAAATTTCATGCACTCATGCATTTCTACTTATTGACATTTCACTCTGGATGAAGTGTATGTACTATGTAACCCCCAGACTTTTCAAGTAGGGCAATTATGAGATCAAAATTTCAACATGTGTCCAAGAGTTTTGTTTATGACCAATTATCTAAAAAAATTCTATCAGTCTCAAATGACCATGTAATGGTGATTAGAAAAAGTTAGCATGCTAATGCAATAATAACTATTAAATATACTGCCTGATAAACACCAGCATGTTAACACAGGGGCATGTTAGTGCTGAAATTAAAAAAATGTTTTGTAGCTTAAAGCAATTCTGTGCTTACGTAGAGTGTCACACAGCTGCCAGCATGACTGTAGACTGCAAATCTCGGGGAGGACAACTTTCTTTTCAGTGAGCATGTTTTGAAGACTTTAGACCGCAGAGTTATGAAACTTGGTATGAAGATTTAGCAGGAGGATTCCATCTTAGTTTCAAGTTGACAGATCAGTCCATAGTGGATTGATTGTGATAATTTGGTTATCTGTTGATCCTTAAGGTATACTTTTGTTATCCGTGGTCTTTCACACTATGACCCTCCATCTACTGCCACTCTCATATTCCCTTATCAGCCACAGTTTTATCAGGGATCAGTTGTATGTCAGCTGAATTGTGCAATGGCAAAATAACAAAAGATAACTTTTAGTTGCTCTAACTACAGTAGCTTTGACCCGACAAATGAAAGTTAAACTGAAGATGGATATGTCTTACTCTACAGTACAGTAGGTTGGCCTAAGCCATTTTACTTTCCGAGAACCTACGGTTGATTTCTGCCTTTAAGAAATCTCTTTCATGTCAGTTAAAGCCTAATGACTTATGACCCCTGTTATGGCTGCAACCATCCAACCTCCAGGCAGAAAGCACCAGGCACCTGATATATCACCCTGATTATATCAGCAACAGTGATTCAGCTGAAATGCGTATGGGTTGTGAAAAAAACAAGTTAAGCTATGCAGATGTAAAGATTATGAATAAAAATGCTGCACCACATAGAATGCACAAAAGACACATTTACAATACCTTAATTATTGCCCTTAAGGTACAGAGACTTAAGTGACGTGATTTGGCCTTGTGAAACTAATCCAATTTTCTTAAAATTATTTTTTCAGTAGTGGCTGTTGGGGTGGGAGGCTCAGGACATTGAAGTAAAGATGTTAGTTACACTTGAATAGTCTGCCTACAGAAAGTTTGTAGAGTATTTGTATATGTGTAACATTTTAACAACATATCAGTTGGTTAACTTATTGTTTTTTTATTATTTGTAGGTTCATTAGTAGAACTGTGTTTTACAGTCCCTGGAATATTTAGCGATATACAATACTGACCTGAGTGGGGTTGTTCTCGGAGGTGAATACCAGACGAGGCTACCACGACACATCATCAGTACTGAACCTTGATATCCTCAGGTGATTTGGCCTTTATCACAAGACACCCGTAGTCGAGGCAAGCCCACCCAGGCTGATCAGGTCTGGGTGTGCGTTTCATGGCTGGCTTGTGGTTTGTCACTTTGGAGCCACTTGGAAGTCATTCATGTCTAGGTATCTCCTTTTTATGCTTCAGTCCTGTTTAGCGGGCTGTAAATTGTGTACTGACTGGGAAAAGAAGAAACAGATTTGATGAGGAGATAGAGAGAGGTGGGAGGTATACCAGGGATAAGACGCTGGAAATGGGAATGCATCTCAACCACAAATCCACCTGACTATGCGTAGCCTGTATCCAGCCACCCTACTCCTCACTGTAAGAAGAGACTTTTGGACTCTTCTTCTAGGCCTCTTTCATTTATCAGGCACCAAATTCGAGGAAGACCTGACCACAGTCTGATTATTGTTGGCACTTTGATGATCACTTAGGGGCCCAAATGGAATTTCTTCTCTTCAGCCACAGCCAGTGACTCCTCATTTCTGCAGCGTTGGCAAGGGTTTTATCTGCCTTTCTGTGAGCCTGTCCTCTGACTCCCTCCGTATGGAACCTCGTCGCACACTTGTCAACAAAGCCTCTGCAACCAACTTCAACTTGACATATTTTTACCTTCCTGCTTTGGCTGCAAGGACTGTGTGTCACAGCTTCTTGTGCTCAAAAGCCTCTTTCACAGCATCCTCTCAGGGAACAGTCAGCTCAATGAGAAAGGCACACCAACAGGAATTCGACCAAAGTGCGCAGGCTGGTCATTGCAATTATGGATGAGAATGCGAGTCTCTGGCCTTAGTCAGCACGCATTTCCCAATCTTCGGCTGCGTTCAGTGGGCTTTAATTGAAAGGCAAATGACTGGCTGATTTCTCTTTTTCCTCAATGAAGGATGGAAGGTGTGAGAACTTCTCCTGGGTCTTGAGAGGCATTGTGTTGGTGGCTACTCTCAGGCGCTCTATTTCAGCTGTCAAACAGGACAGCACTTGGTTTTGCCAGGTGTATCTGCCTTTTATCAGGCTGATCTTACATCCTACCAAGATGTGCTTGTGAGTTGCCAGAACTGCACAGTGCAGGCTGGATACTTTCCTATCCAAAGATTGAGGTTTGTGGGAGAGGGCAAGATGTCATGTGGATCTGATGGTGAAGCTCAGCATGTTAGCTTTTAACTCTACATCTCAGACACCAGCAGTCGAGGCAGGGATACCCAGGTTGATCAGGTCCGGCTGTGTGTTTCCTGGTTGGCTTCTAAGTGGTCACTTGGGAGCCACTTAGGAGTCAGTCCCTGTATCTTCTGTTTATGCTTCAGACCGGTTTAGCAGACTGTAAATTGTGGACTGATCTGTATCCTTCCATATACATAGCTGAATGTTAGCTGAACATTGTTGAATCTTTGTTGAACATGTTCAACAAAAAGTAATGGTTGACCAATTAGTGTTAGGGTTAGATGAAACAGTTTTGCTGAATGTCAAATGTTGAAATGTTACAAATACTCTGTAAATTATCTGTAGGCTGACTATCTAAATAAAGAGTTGCCCATTTTATTATTAGAAAATGTAACTTAAAATACTAACATATCAGTTTTCCTTTACCATGCCATTATTTACCTGCTAGCCGTTCCACATGTCGTAAGCTGTCAGTGTTGACCTGGTAAGGACTGCACTGATCACAAAACTGCTCTATTGATCTGCTCTGCTTCGGAAATTTTAGCTAGATAGCTAGCTTCCAAGCATCCAGCTAGCTGTGGCTAACTCACAAATACATTTTAATGGTATTTTTGATTGGTTTTTAAAACTCCAAAAGGGAGGCTCCCCATGTTTTAATTGTTATTTAGAAGGACTTGGCGTGAAAGTTAAGGAACACCTGTTTTGAGACTAACACTACACAGAGACCTGCAGGAAAGTGTTGAACCTGAAGGAAAAGACATGCCTGGAAAACAAAAGATTCATTCATTGAGGTCTCCATATTTACCTTCTACTGTACTGACTATAACATAGTTAGTGAGAAAGTAACAGAGGGCAATATGATGGTATGTGCTGTAAAAAATATAGACCTGGTTGACATTTTCCAAGATACTAGTACCTGTCAATTTAATATCTAGTTCTTATACTGCAAATCAATCAGTGGGATGATTTACAATTATATCAGATTTTTCTGCCAAAGACAGGAAAGTAACTGTAGCGCTTGTGGTGTCCTTCAAACCACCAGTTTGAGGGGAAAAACTAAAAAGAAAAGCAGAATTATGACCAAGAAGTGGCGTAAAAAAAATCTATGACCAGGCAGTAAATTAATTAAATGAAAAAGGAAAATTAATTAAAAAAGAAAACCCATGCTTGTCATTTTGCCTGTAGATTTGAGTTCTAAAATTTAAATGTACTTCGTGAGTCACAGAGTTTTGATACCCAACCTTCCAAAACAACCAGCAGCAATCACACACAAAGTCAGCTTACAGTGCACGATATATTTGAGGTCAGGTCACCCTTGCAAGTAGTGTAATTAAGTCCAGTGAATGAGAGCAGATTAAAGACATACGTTCAGCAGAGGAGGTAAATAATTGAGGCTGCTTTTTGAGAATTTAGGGTTTGTTGTTATTTTTTTCATAAATTAGGAGTAAGCCAACAGTCAGCCAGGGACACATGGTTGTTTGTGTTTCTTCTGTTTGTGCTCTTGTCACTTAAATAATATGCTGAGCAATAAAGCTTGTCTGCCTTATGAGACCTTTCCTCTGAGAATTTCTATAACCTTGGGGCAAAATTACAAACAAAAAATCAAACAGCAGACTGCTCTCTGAAAAATAATTGTAACCAAAAACAAGCAATTTCAACATGATTTCCACTGCCAGCGCCCCCTAATGTGACTATCTTTATCTCTCTCTCTCACACACACACACAGGCTTTCACATCTGTGGGTGCATGTGAGGTCAGATCAACCGGGCAATCAGCGTAATCAGGTTCAATAAATGCATGGAAACAATGAACTGAATCATTGATTCTTCACTGAAGTCATTAATATCTATCTAAATACCTCTTGCATGACTGAACCAATTGGGATTATTCACTCAAATCAGCAAGGGATTTTGTTATCTTCAGTATCACAGTCATTTGAGGTCAAGCTGCATTACGGTAAGTAATTTTTCATTACAAGTCAAAAAAACAAAACAAAACAAAACACAACAATATCCTTGATGTATTTCCGAGGGATATATTAGTAACATTTATAATTAGAAGAAAAAGTTAAAAAGATACATCCACAGAGTTTTTGGAAAGGTACGGGATGAAAGTATTGTTAATTAATATATTTATTACGCTGTCAACGTTAACACATTAATGCTGAGAAGCTAAACGCCTTGATGTTTTTTAACGCAAATTGATGATGGTGTGATGTGATGTGATGGTTTAAAGATGTCTGTAGAACTTTTAACACTGCATTATCCAGCCTGCATGTATTTTTATATCAATAATATTTTATGTTATTTTTACAAAAGGAGCAGGTATAGTAAGTTTTTCTTCTTCCTGCTCCTGTTTGTTCATGGAATGTATTGCGAGAAAACTGTATTATGTGTTTTGTTTACGTGTTCTTGTTTTTAATATTTTACACTAAAATGGCCAAATAAACCAAATGTGAAAACCAAATATGAAATTAAATGAAAATTCTGTCTCACCAACAGTTTCATCTTCAGTGTTCACTGGCATTTTATATCTAATTCGTACCTCAAACTCATGAGAGGAATTCTTAGTTAAATGTGCAGTACTAGAAGTTAGGGCTTTACAAAGACTGCAGTAAATTACAGCAGAGATTTTACTTTTGTGCTAACCTGTGGACATGAGATCTATCAGCTTGTCAGTTTTTGCAACAACTTTCTGCTTAAGCTTTGACCAGGTGTACTTTCCTTGTGGGTTCTCACCGTTTACCTGAAAGTGTTTTGAGAAATTAAGGGTAAG
>JAQFJA010000001.1:27262831-27278289 GCA_029874485.1 Naso brachycentron
GGTAAGCTGTTTTTTGGTTTCTCCTCCACATAAAGTGACAGATAGTCTGAGTTAACTGCTGGGCTTTTATACTGTTTTACTTTCTGACTGCACAGGCTCTTACCCTTACTGACCTTAATTTTAGGTATAATGTCCTGTCCTGAGTTCTTGAGTGAGTACACTGGAATTGCAGTTGGAAAAACCCCAACTTGTAATAAAACAGCTAATGGTATAGTTCAATGGACTGTCATTATGACCTCTACAGCCCTTTGCCGTCTATCAGGCAGCTTCAACTGCAGGAGACAATCAGCCGTTGTAGCAGCCAACACAGACAGCATGAGCTGATGAGCACTTTGTTCCCGTAGATGTAGGTCACTGGGCGGCACAGACGGATGACTGAGACCATCTCCATATGCAGCGAGAAGATCGGATGACGTTTAATATGATGCTTGCTCTATCAGCTTAATCAGCACATATGGGCAGATTGATAATGCATGAACCGAATGGCACCTATTTGTTTAACTGCGGCTGACCTCTTCTTATGAGGGCGAAGTGAGAGGGAAGATTCTGTCTGTGCAATTATGTATAGTCGAAAAAAAATAAACTGTTATCAGGGTCATCTCGTTGCAGACGAAGTCAAAGAAAAGATATATGTGTTTTAGTTTTTCTTTTTCTTTGAAAAAAAGCAAGTGTATGGCATGGATTACCAGGGGGCTTTAGTTTCATGAGCCCTGTGGTGCAGCTCCCAGTAAAGTGCACCCTGTCCAGTGCTTCAGGGATGTGCTAAGTGCAGTTTTTGGTTTTATGTGGCCAGGCTCAACTCATTAACCTGAGGTACACTTTGATAAGAGGTAGTTTAGAAAGAATACATTATAATGCATTACAGTGGAGCATGTAAGAGCCTCTGACAATGATGAGCAATCACATTTATGCCTTTAATCCCTTGAAACACAGGCAATTTAGCAACACTGTCTATTAGAGCCTCCAGGGTAAAGTAAGAATCACTCAGCTCAGTTCTTAACTAGGTCTGGCTTTCATTAAAAGTCTAAGTGAAGAAGTGGGCTGCTCAATTTAATCACGACTGAGACAGTCTGGAAGATGACCCCCATCCAGAAAGGCCAGTCACTGTCACCACACAGGAGACCAGTGAAAGTTTCCATGACATGATATTGCCAGTAAGGACAGGCATGATCTATCAGTATCCATCTATCCATCTGTATATATATATGCATGTATGTATGTATGTATAGACAGATAGATAGACAGATAGATAGAGAGATGCTGTAAAGTCACATTGACTTTACGTTTCCTTTTTCCATTTGTTCACTTTGTATTCCTTTTGGCTTTGGAGGGTTTTTTTCCATCTTTTCTTGCCTGTAATTTTCTCAAGGCATGAAATGAAACAGATCCCTTTCCATTTATCTTTCTGCCTCACTCTATTTTGTCTCCCCCCCTGCCCTTCCAACCGCTGATGACTCATTCAGACATCAATGTTCAGTCCAAGGCTGTATAAGCACCCCTCAGGCACTAGATAGGACCCCTGAGAGATGGAGCGCAACATGGGAGCCTTATATCACTGATCATCTAATCTGTTGCCTATTTACATATAATATCACGGGCTGCTGCTATTGAGTTTATTGGGTTTATATATGTGTATGTATGCATGTGATTTTCTCCAGTCTAAGCTGTGATTTGGGCTTGTAAGCTGATTAAAAAAGATTAATTAAAGATTTAACACCTGGCTTTTCAATTCTATGTAACTGAAGAAGGTCTTGATGCTCTCTGAAGCATCGGTTGCCAACCTTTTGTTGTTTGATGTGCCTCCACAGCACTGTCAGAGGAACTTAGGTACCTCCCTATTTACATCTGTTACATTCCAAATTAATTTTTTTTATTGATTTTACATTTTTTTGTTTAGGTCAGTTTGGTCAAGTTTCCAGCTGTGCAACTGCTGCTTTGATTGGCCAAGGTGAATGTTTAGGCCAATTATCCATTATTTTTTTGTAGATTATTTCAATTACTGATATTTAAATGTCACTTTCAGCCAATTTTTATCTTTTATGTGATACTTAAAAATGGCTGTAGTCTACATTTGTATAATAGTCATGGCAATGTGAAAACAATGTGACAGTATTAATGGGGATTGCACAAACCTGCAGAAAATTATCACTTGATTCTGCACCCTCCTTGCCTTTATGGAGCGTTATAGTGAGTTTCAGTTTACTGTTTTGCTGTCCAGCCCATGACTGTTTTGGTTTACCCTCACTGCTTTTATAGAGCTGCTTTTAGCTGCGACCAGCAGATCTTTAGGTCACTCTGTCAATCAGTCAGTCCACAAAATTCCACACTCTTTGGCGCCCACAGTTTTAGGCCTACCAGGCTGACATCTGTGAAGTGTGTTTTAAAGTGTGTGTTTGTGTTTTGCCGATTGTCTAATTGGGGGCATGGCAATGGGAGTGGCCTATTGCAAGTTGATGATAATGCAGCCTCAGACATAGATACTTCCCTCAGGAGGTGATGCCAAAACAAAACCAGTGGAAACAGTTGATAAATCTCTAAAAACCTTTTTTTAGGCTTTACATAGCCTTTTTTGACACATTTATGTATTCAAGCTACTAGTGCTGGACAAAAATATTATTCTGAAGGTCCACACAATAAGGCCTTACACAGCAATCTTTCTGTTTCAGTTACGCATTTAGTTTCCACAACCTGTTATCTAAATCCTGACGCAAAGCTGCGATGTCAGCCTAATGTGGTGAGATTAAATAAGAGAACAGGCTGACCAGTTTTATCTCGGCGCCTTGGTGTCAGCATGACATCAATCTAATGCAGCCCAAGACCTGATCTGATCTCATTTATGTCAGGAGCAGATTACACTTTGAAGAAGTCATGGTATCTTCAAAGACTGGGACCGAGACAAGCTGCTGATACCAAAAGAGAAAATTAAATCTGACTGAGGCATGACTCTGAACAAAAGTGCAAATAGTATCAACACAAAAATGGTCATGACCAAAACTTTTCATCTTCATTTCCACATCTTGTTACTGTTATCTCTGCTGTCATTATTAAGCATTATTGCCTAAACAACTGATTCACAAGCATCTCAATGATGAGACTTGAGAAAAAGGAATACAAAAAAAAACCTGAAGTATTTGTGGCAGTGATGTTTCCTTTTCTGCCTGAGTGCTTTAAGTTTAATCTTATTTAAATTGAAGAATTCAGTTTAGTGTAAAAAATATGTGAAAGACAAATGTCTAATTGCCACTTTAGCAGGACTGCATAAATATATCTTAAAATAATATCAATTCCTGCTTTGTCAGCGAAGGCTTTCCAGAACAGAAGGCAGATTCTGGCTTCCAGCTAAAAACTATGATGATGATTAACTGACAGTTTTTAAAGGAGTGCTAATATGTTTTTCTGTCTTTTCTGACCTATAAATGCTGTTACAATGAAGGATACTTGCATTAAACAATACCAAAACATCACATAATGAGGCGTGCACATTTGGAAGTGAGCCCTGCAGGCTGTTTTGGTTGGCTTTGCACGCTGTGTTTCAGGTGGGGTTTTTTTTGTTGTTTTTTTGTTTTGTTTTGTTTTTTTAACTCTGTTGTTATACAGAAGTTAATGCGTGCTGAACTTCCCTATACGGGCATGCCAGCTCACGCACACAGCGCTGTGCCTGCCTCTCCCCCACTCTCTGTGGTGAAAACGCAAACGTGCACACACCAGTGGTTTCAAAAACACGTATCTCAGATGGTAATGATGATCAAGTGATGTAACTTCAAATAGCTAAGGGGCTTTAAGATAAGAAGTGGTGTGCGCCACGTCCGGTGCAGGGTACGGCGCAGATTTGCGCCCAGGCTGTATTTGGTTGAACTTGGGCGCAGGCCACACTGGTGGCAAATGTGACCCTCGTGCTTTGCTCAGCTCCATAAGTGCAGATCCACCCTTGCATTGCGCGACACATAGACAATGAATGTTTCTACAGCGGATAGGCGGATTCAGCACGTCCTACCTGAAAGTGGCTTTACTCAAAAAGATAACAGCTTGCACCTGCCACATGCGTATTGCTGTAGAGGGCTTTAGTCATGTGCAACAGTAACAGTCTTGGAAGTTTTTGCTGAATAGAGAGTTCATAGCTAAATAACTGTTAAAGACGTGTGATTCAGTGGTTGCTTAGGAACAGAAAAAACTACTATAAAACTATAATGTTCTTTCTTTGAAAATGTAGACAATACTAGATAGGCTAATTTTCCAAAACACTTTTTTACTTGACCTAAGCATGAATCCAGCATTGGTCAGCAGAACAGTTGGAGCTTCTCAATTGGAGCTGCTAGACAAAGGCCTATGCAACCAACTGTTATTTTGTGAGAACAGCTGCAAATAATTATTTAGATAAAGATTAAGAACAAATTGGCTACAAACATAAAGAATATGTTGTCTGGGATGAACTTATCCTCAGGTCGTCTTGCAGAACAGAAACAAAAAACAACTTGTTTAAGCATCTTTCTCCCCAAAACAGAAAAACAGCTGAAGAAATATTACACACCACAGCGTGATGAAAGTAAAAACTAGAAATAGACATTGTTTATAAAGACCAAGGTATGTTTTTGCCAATTGTGCAAAAGTACAGCAGACACACTTAATGGTCGTCAAGTCAACAGAGGACAGGGAGAAGACAAAGAGGTGCACAGACAAAAACACAGCAAATTACCTCCAGCTGCTGCGTCCTTCTGCCTGTCATAATATACAGGGTGTTTATCATCACTACCAAAATAACATTTACTTAAAATGCTTAAAATAAAAATACTCTCATAATATTTCAATTTTAAGTAAACTAACTGTAAACTAATATTTCACTAAACAAATCTGCCATAAATTGCAACTGGGACCAAGAACACAACTGAACAAAATATGCCAACAACAGAAGACCTGTTGAAATTAAACCTGATGTTATAAAGCTTCCCAGCTGCCATTTTGCCTATGCACAGCAGAGGCACAGGTGTAATAAATGACCAATTACAAGTTGCATTCAAAGGTTCCGTAAATCATGGCCAGGGCTCTAGAACTACTTAAAGTTAATGCTAAGCACTCATCCTTAAAGTGATTACAAGGAACTTTCAGTTTTGGTAGTGGTAGCGACACAGGCGCATAACTGTCATAAAGATCTTTGCTGGTGTGTGCCAGGCAGTCAGAACTTGGCATAACACTAGCAACGAGTGCGTTTGCTTTGTAAGCGAGTGAAAGAGAGACTGCAGGATGGATCACAATGACATGACTGAGAAGTAAGTTATAAGCCAGTTGTATGGCAGTAATGTCCCCTGAGACCTATTACCTCTATTTTCTGTAGGAAAACGTTACACAGCCATTTGCATTAACGTCACATGCTAAGGTGCAAACTAACAGCCATAAATATAGAATATCACTACATTATTGTCATTGCACAGAACAACGAAATTTAAAAGAAAAAATCGTTTCGTCAGAGTTCGCAGGGATTCCGACCCGATCACGGGGATTAATAGTAACTACGTAAAAGTAGCAGCCTTTTCGCTGAGGGTCTCGTTTGCTGTTACAGGTAATTTATAATCATCAGAGGAATCATGAGACTGTTTCATAAATACTTAAAAGTTCGTCATAGGCACTTTTATGTTTCAGCTACACCTGTGATTCTCACTCAGCAATCTCAGTAGACTCGGGAGATGTCAATATTCTTAAACTACAATTTTGGAAACACTGACCTCTTAAGTACAGTCATACAATATATACATAATAGTTTTAATATATCAAAGTTAAAAAAGAAGTATAGCTTAACTTACAAAGTAACTAGATTTATTTTTACCTGTTCTCCACAGCATTTATAACTCTTTCACCTTTCTGTCCGGGTGGTCCAGTGAATGTGCTGCTGCTCTTCCCCACTCACTGACTACAACCAGTTCATGAAGCCACAGCCACATGATATATATATATACATATATATTTATCAATGAAGTTGATAAGTTGGCAGCACACGCTTTTGGCACCTCTGCACACCTGGGCACACCTTTGTGCTTGTGTAAGGTATCTGACAAAAAGCTGGTTCAAGATGCTGTACAACTGAAGTGAAAGAGCCACAAACCTGATCCAGGCACATTAAAGAGTCATGTGTACACACCGATTTGAAAAGCTTCACACTGAGTATTTGGCCACAATTCTTGATTTTTGAACATTCCAGGAAAGCCTCCATTCCTGGAACGTTCACAGATAAGTGAGAAAAGTGGAACTTGAGGAAAGCAATAAAACGCTCTGAGATCAGACATTAAGCTGTCATAGAAACACACAGTAACAACAGACATTGTAACAGCACACACACATACACACAGATGTACACACTTACAGTAGGTGCTCAATAGGGTTGTGCGATTGGACGAATATATCCATGGGCTCCACCCATTTCCGGTAGTTTTTGGGTCTATTTCTGACATTTTATTTTGCTAAATTAATAGTCCGCCTCCTGAAAAATTTCAATCAATAAATAAATAACCTGTAGGCGCCAAAACCAGGAACAGGCAGAGTATGTGGTTTTCTAACTGTGATGAGACAAGAGTCGAGGAGGAGCAGAACTGACCAACGCAAAGAAATCCCGGTGTGGTGCCGAGGTCATTACCCCTGACAGGAAGTGTGTTCCCTTGCTGCAGGAGTACGCATGCCGTGTAGGCAGACCTACATTGCTAGGCTTTGATTTCACCCACCTAAATTAAAAATAACAACATGTAGATCATTTGATTCACCATTTCTGTAATTGTTGTTTTATGTGCCAGGCTGCACAGTAACCAATGGCTCATCTATTGAAACAAATGCTTTAATTCACGGGCAGATAGCCTGTGAAGCGGCTCTGTGTGCAAGTTGAAAGCAGCGCAGCTTTGCAACTCACTCTGAGGTGCTGAGAGTAAAAATAATTGTATCAATGATTACAACTGAATCATCGCGTGAGTCCAAAAACTGATATGAAGTGACATGCCGCGTTTTGTATCTGTATTTATTTTTTTTGATGGAGGAAAACGGCTGCCTGCATATCTATTATATAATATGTAACATATAATACGAATACAGAATGTTAATATAAGAGACAAAGACCGATGTTCACCAATTTCGAAAGCGGGGTTAAGATTCAAGACTAAGGATTACAGAAATGCAGAAAAATGCATTGTGGAACATCGAGGAGTTGCAAGAGAGAAGATGAAGGCCGAGTCACAGAGGACAAAAAGAGAAAATTACACTGTGTGATTCACTAACCCTCCCTGTGACAAAACGGTTGGCCAGAGCGGCGGGACAGACTGAAAGGAGAAAACAGGAGGGGGCGCAGACGGTGCAAAAGTGAGAAAAACAAAGGAGACGAAAACACAGCGAGGTGGATGGGCACGGGTAAGATGACGGGACAAATGTCAAGAACACATTGTGAAACATTCGTATGAGCAGATATTAACATAATCACAACCTGAGTAATGTGTTTGGGCTAATGGAGTTCCATTCAGTACTACGTGTGTTGGCCCATGTGGCTTTGCATAACCAGTGATGGAAACTCTTTTTGGCACACAGGATGGGGTGTGTTTTTATGTATAAGACAAACAATACAGGAGAATTAAGCCATCTTTGCAATGATGGTCAGGGTTTCACAAAATAGTCAGTGGGCTTTAAAAACCACTGTTGGAGCGGGCATTGTTGTTGGATAATCATTACAGTTTTTCTCATTCGCTTTGGCTCAGTTATCAAATGAGAACGGCATTTTCCAAAACGTTAAGCTCAAGTCTCTCGACAATTAGTTTGTTGTTCACAACAGATTAGAATTTCTCATTCATTCTAGCAAATTGCATTGTTTTGGTACGTGTATGCAAAAGAGAAAGCACAATTCTCTACAAATCTGCACCAAAATCACATGTATATGGCTTACATATCAAAACTGATCAGTTGATTCTCTGTGAAATTGTCAAACTCTCCCCAAATTACAGACATCTTTCATCGTTTTAGCATCACATGACAAAGTGATCCATTCAGTGATCGAAATCTGTCAGACATACATGTACATGTTGACGTAAAATCTCTGGCCAGACCAGCAAGACCAACAGGATGTTCACGAAGATGAGAACTTGCATATCGTGTTATGACGGGGTCAGACTAGATGAAATCAGCTGATAAAAGCCCGACCGCGAAGACATAGGGCGTCGGGTAGGCTCGGAAACGATCAATAAGTATCTTGGACGACGACTTTATCGTACGCAGTGAGTCATAATGGACAACAACCAAGGCTGCATCTAGGATGCCTCACAACCTCATGACAGAAAGACTAGCATGTTTGATTTTTTGTTTACCTCCCACGATGGATTGTCAGTAGTAGTAGTCAGTGGCGAGCACTGGTGAAGTCATGAACTGCAAACGTTGATTGATCTGGGAGCAGCATGTAGTCTGTCATGTCCCTCGGCCACGACATGGCAAGAATTTCTGACTCTATCATCATCTAATCTGACACAGTGAGCATTTTACAGTAGTAACAGAAAAAAATATCTTGTAGTCTGCCGTGACATTACGTAGCCTTCTGTAAGACTCCTTTTTTTTAAACTAAATTGCCACAGGTTTTTTCATTGTTATGGGATTTTTTGTTGTTGTTTTTGCTTTTCACAATGACGTTATTTTGTGGCAGTCATAATCAAAATGTGATATGTGACTATCACGGTGAAAAAGCGCTTAATTAACTAAAAACTATTTTCATTTTTGGATGAACAGTCCCTTTAAGTCAAAAACTCAATTATTTTTCCTCTCCTTTTTCATACAGGTTAGTATAACAAATATTGTTCGGGGTCATTTATGTTCCTCTTTTTTGCCTTTTTGTTTTTATGTTTTAATATTACTTCACACATTGTAACTAAATGCCAGAGTTAAAAACACTTGTGGTAGAAAGTGGAGTTGTCAAGGACATGATTTCCCTGGAGAGGTACTGAGAAATAAACTCTCACTATCTAATATCCTGTCAGCTTTTACAGTCCAATAAAATCTCTGTAGCCTGTGTTTTCTCACTGTTCAGCTCGCCAAATGAGAAGAGACTGTTGATGATAAAAACATTCATATGCTCATCAAGGTGGTGTTCTTTATTACAGTGTGCTCAGAGCAGCTTAGAAGCTGCAGCCTATGGTGAGCAAACACTTTGCCACCTATTTTGGCCTCTCCAGACCTTTATTTTCTTTCTTTCTTTATTTATCTTTTGGTACTTTGCAGCCTCAAGGAAAGACTGCAAGCATCAGTCAGACTGAAAATGCTACGTAAATTTACCAGTATAGTCTAGATCTGCTCAGTTCTAAAGGTGTCTTTTGGGTTGCTGCATTTGCAATGCTTATTTTACAGTGAATTGATTTTGTGTAACTTAACCCAAATAATCCTTTTCTTCAGTTTGTTTAAATCCTGCATCACGCGTCACTGTAAAATGTGAGCTGACACAGCAGCAGTAGTGGTCAAATTTTGCGATTTAGCCTGCTGACAGAAAACACTATTTTCTTCCACACACAGTCCTGAAAAACTCCACTGCAGTGAGCACTTACATAAAATCCTCACACATAATTGGGCTCAACCTACTCCAAGTTCAGCTCCTAATGAGTGACCTGACATTTAGATTCTTCCTCTAATGCAGTGACTAATCTGCTTTGCCTTATTGAAATTCTACGAATGCTGCTCCCTGGATCTAAAATTCCAAAGTAAATATACGGGTTGGGTGATATGATGGCATACACTGAAAAGAAATATATTCACTGTAGATAATTGGCAACACCATTTCCAACACAGGAGCTATCCCTTAGTGTCTCTGCTATGTATTCAGGGCAGAATATGAGGAGAATTAGGGCTGAGTTTCGCATTATTTTCAATAACTTAAAGTCCCCATAAAATGAAAATCGTTTTTTAGGTTTTTTTATGAGATATGTGTTGCTCTTATCTTTGCCTATATGATAAAAAATGACCAAAGAGGAGTTTTGCAGTTTTGACTAATTTTATTTTACATATAAACATTTCCTGGGAAAAGTTTTAAAAATATTGATGACTTATCCTGCACTCGGGGGCGTATATTAGTTTTGTGTCCAATGAAATTCTTTCTCGAATATTTCTGCTCCACTCTCCGGTCATATAAATGCTGTCGGTTATCAACCGATGCACAGGACTGCGCCTCAAGAGGGTGAGCCGGCTTTCTCTCTCTTTCTCTCTGCCAGTTCAGCAGCACTGCCGGCTGCAGAGAGCGGCTCAAACATGTACGGCCTCACTCCAAAACCTAGTGGCAAGTCTAACTCCCTGTCATCCCTGTCCGAGTCACTAAAAGCGGCTGCAGTTGGTGATGGTTGTGGCAAGACGTCCTCCTCATGGCTGTTTTCCATGTTTACGCTGCTAGCTGTTGTGAATTTTAAATTAAGCACATTTGGCACCACTGGCTACGGTAAACGCCAGTCATAATCTGCAATATGTCCCACTCTAGCTCATTGTTTTTACAGGAAATGCTTAAATTCACAGGAGTACTGCCACCATGTTAAAACTTCACAACAAAAGCTTCAACGCTTTTTTTAAGGTGGTACCTTTTCTTGTAGTTGGGATGGAATCAAGAATGTTGCTTTGTTTCACCTCTGTTTAATATATGTGACCAGGCTAGAACACTCTTCAAATGCCATGCTCCCTGTATCTGTCTTCTTCTAATGTGGTTTTACTGCAAATACAACTTATTAAAATCTAGGTAAAAACAGAATCTCCGTCATAATCTGCCCCAAATTTGTGACCGCTCAAACAAAAGCACAAATCTAACTTGCAGACATCTCCACTCTTGGTCTGTCATGGTACTAGCCCAAGTTAATGCACATGCAGTCTGCCTGAAGTGACGTTTCGGAAAAAAGGGTGGGCTCTGAAGGTACGAGGCCGATGAGGTCATGGTTATTATGAGCTCCGAGCACTGTCCGGTGGTTGCAGTGCTTGTGCAAAGAGAGAATCGTGCACAAGCACTGCAGGTGTTGCTAAGGGTCAGTTAAGTCAGCAGAGACAATCCCAACAATCTCAAGGCTGACTAAGTGCCTGACAACAGGATTGGCTCGTTCAGCAATGAGGTCAATGTGTCAGAGCCTCACAGTGGCACACTGACCTCCTGACCCTGCAAAGTACAGATTCAGCACTCTTACATTCTTTTGATTCTTTTGTCTGGCAACCGTGTGTCATTGATCGATATCCAAGCATTGAAGAGAAAAGAGAAAATATTATTTGACTGATCCGCCTACTCGACTTGAGACTTTTCTTTCATTAGGTTTTCTGATAAATAACAGTTTTTTACATTTCCTTTTGGCGTCAAAAACGGCAAGAAGCCGGCTGAATGTCTGTCCGTGTGCAAGAGTTTCCATGGAGCAGAGCTTTGTTCATGGACAGCACTAGCCAGTATTAAAAGAGAAAAGGTTTTGGAGACTGGTACGTCCTGATCTGTCCCCCACCCACACACACACACACACACACACACACACACCAAAAACTCAAGGAACAGGCCTTGCGCTGTCTGTGTTCCAGTCGGAGCACTGTGTTGCAAATGCATACTATACCTCCATTATTGAAGAGCAGGTGAGGAGTCCCTTCTCCTGTTACATGACAGTACATAAAGTGTGTGTGCATTAAACGCGCTTAAGTAGGATACAAAGCAGAAGAGATTTTCTCCTGGATTTAGGCTTTTTCTTTCCCAGCCTTGAGTATGGGACATTATGCAGTGATGCCTGATATTTAGACCACATAAAAGACTTTTTTTTTTTTTTTTAATTAAGTCTATTAAAAAATTTAGTTGTTTTTTTTTTTTTTTTTTTTAAAAAAAAAAAAGAAGGGAAGAGAGGTGCCAAAATTAAATTTGGAAACATTTGTTGTTCATTTAGTGAGCCAATGAGCACTGCGATGTCTGCAACAGTAAACTGTCACGCTGAAGAATCCCATCAGGTTTAACAATGGCAGACACCTCTTAATCTCAGAAAATTAGGTCCCTCTCCCCAGACTCTCTGATGTTTAAATGAGACACGCAGGCCTTGTAAGGTGCCCTCGCACTCGATAGGCTTGAGTCGTTTATTGACCATCTCTGCCCTAAAAGTCTCAGTCGCTGATTTCTTCCTCTGGCCTCTTGATGAGAGGCAATTATTCAATTACCCGATCAATGGCTCTCTGAGATGAATCACCGCCATCTTCCTGCATATTAACATTCGACACAAGGAGAAGTTAAAGATCTGCTCACATGCTTGTAAACATCATCTGTCTTTTGCTTATAGATTTGTGCAGAAAGTAACTTTTCTCTTCAAACTCCCTCTCTTGAATTTCCCTCTAGGTTTGTGGCCGCTGCGCTCTGAGGCAGGCAGAGAGACAGATGACATGCTGGTTCTGTCTTTTGTGGGTCAAACGCGGTGAGTGTTTTCTGTGTAGCACGCCAGATTAGTGCAGAGTCAAGTCTGAATGCCTTCACCTTATCTTAAGAGTTTGTTTTCCTCCAGAGTGTTGATGCTGAGTGGAGAGGAAGTCGAGGAGACGGAGCTTCCAGGCTTTGTGGACAACCAGCAGACGTTTTACTGCGGAAATGTGGCGCACCAACAACTCATTCAAGTGCGTACCAAACATGCACAATCTTCTGCATGTTATATATTTACACGACATGTGCAGTCAGTGTCTGTATGGTGAACATGCTTTGGTTAATTTATCTTATTACACTTATTATGGCACTTATTGGATGTCTGAGGCTGCTCCCATGAAATTAGATGACTTTACAGTTTGTGAAAGTCCCAGTGAAAAGCTGAAGAAGTATCTAATTTCAAAAATTTTAAATTAATTTTAGAAATTAATTATTCAACTGTGGCCTTTCTCCATTTAATAAGATATACTTTGCTGGAGCTGAATCATACATGATTGAAAGGGGCAATTGTGAATATGAGGGCAGCAAAAGGACTTCATATATTTTACATTGTGGTTAAGATGAATATTGCACTTCATTTAAATTTAAGTTTTAGTCTGCCTTCCTGACACGAGGATGCAACCTGCTGGGACTTCTGCCAACTGTTGGAGCCTCAGCCATGAATCGTTAGTTTGTCGTGAAAACACTGCTGACAACTTTCTTCCCTCTTAGAGGGACATAAGAACATACATCGTGAAGTTTGAGTTTTGAAACCTCGGGTCGTGACTTCAAGTTACATAGTGCAGAAACAAGCTACAGGCAGAGAGCCCAATTAACCGGTAACAACGCACAGTAACGTTAAAATGTTTTTTCAATGTTATTTTAAGATGAAAAAGCTACATATCGTTGTTTTATATTTGCTTAAATCTGATACCAAAGGGACACATAGCCACATTTTTGTCACTAACTGAACAAATGAAACCATGTAACATGTTTATGTAACATGTAACATGCTTCATTTAATCCAGGACTATAGCGCTGTAAAGCACATGGTTACATAGTCCTGTACAACACCGTTGTGGTCCGGTGTAGCACCGTATCGTATTCAGCTTAACTTAACAGCTGGGCACCATTGATCTATTGTGGAGAACTTCCGACACTGTCATGTGTTTTTTCTTTCCATTTCAGCTTCGTGATCCTTCACTGCGAGCCTGTCTTTTATTCTCTGGGCTTCTCTTCTTTTTGCCTCTTGTGATTTTTTTTCTCTCTCTTCGTCGATTTTGCAGCTCGTGTGAGGAAGAAGAGATAAAAAAGCTCAAAGTGTGGGATCACTTCAAGTTGAAATGGAAAAAAAACAGTACAGTGCTGCTGTTGGAATTAGCACTTTGTCAGTGCTGCAGCACCTCAACAAAAAACATGCAGTCTGCTACAGACAGCTTCAGCACAAAAAGATATTTTTGCAATTGATGTTGATATTTATTAAAGGAAACAAATAATCAAATTAAGGGACATGTTTTATTTTCTCTTATGTATATTACTGTATTGCTTAAATAAAGCAAAAGTAATATAATGCAGCTCGCACATTTTTTTTTATCCGATTACTCAAGTAAATGCCAAATAATCGATAGAAGACTTGATTACTAAAGTAATTGATTGCTGCAGCCCTAAACATGTCACATTGTTGCTCATAGTTCTAAACCCAGTAAGACTGAATTCCTGACTCTGCAGCTTTGTGCTTTTAGTTTTTAGTCTTGTTGAAGCTCATTATTTTGTTCCTCTGTCCTGCACATAGACTGTTCGCTTGAGCTTTGCGGCTCTAATTAACCCTGCACGAAAAACGGTTGCCAGAAATTTACAGGAAACAAGCTCAGACAAGCCGATTGTGCAGAACCTGCTCACCGTGAAATTTCCAAAATCTAAATGATGTAAATGTGGATGAAAATCTAGAAGGACTCAGGTGTTCTTTTCCGGTGGAGCTGGAGACCAAGTCAGAGCTAGAAGACCACTCAGTATTAAAGTTAACAGTGAGTCATAGACAGAACTCTTCAAAGCAATGCAACACACATGTCTGCCTCCTGCCTTTGGAGTTTTTTAATGAGTTGTTTGTTTGTAACTTCCTGCGTAAATATCAGCTGCAGATCCATCAGCCTCAGCTGCACTTTGTGTTTAGTGTGTGTTTCATACATCCAATGCAATGCTAGATTACGGGGGGAGAGGACGGGGGGGAGCAGTAGAGCACCAAGCCTAATCACTTCACACAAACACAAACTTGTGCAATAACTAATATAGCATTGGACTATCTAATATTTAAATACTTAATTTATCTACAGCTTTCTATCTTGATTTTTTTTTAATCTGCTTACTGTTCGCTTTGATTTCCCTGAGGGAACCTGCCTTAAGGGATCAATAAAAGTTCTATCTATCTATCTAGATTAGATGTGAGGAACAGTCCAGCAAACGGTGGTAGAAAAGCATTTATGGTTGCAAACATCATAAAACCAAACGGACTCGTAATAAGATGAGGCAAAGCCGGAAGACCAGTAACGTTTTTCATGATTTACTAACTGCAAACAAGATGCAGATTTAAATACACAATCCATGGAACCTTATGATTGGTTCACTTGTTTTGTGTGAAACCTTTTGATTTCGTTTCATTCACAACACAGCAGCATTTTGCCTGAAGTGTTCCCAGGTCTCGAGTGGGAAAGTGATGGTACGTATTTCTCTGAATATGGATCCCTTTCTCCATTTACACGACTCCATGCAGGAAGTGGTCTGATCGTTTCAGGGTTACTCTGCATGTGTGTGAGCAGCTTAAACAAAGCCTCACAGAGCCACTAGTGTGGCTGTGGACTCTTAGGCATGTTTGACAAAGTCACCTCTTCAGTTGTTTGGACACTCGCTGTTTCCTAACTGTGTGTTCTGAAGAAAAGATGTCCGCCAACAATGAGATGTCTAGTCTAAACCGTTTCTGTAGCTCTGAAATTACAGGGATTTGCACAACAATGCAAACATCAACAGCTGCAGAAACTTGATGACATGAAGATATGATTTTCATAACTGCTTCCAGGGACTCCAT
>JAQFJA010000001.1:27293036-27303058 GCA_029874485.1 Naso brachycentron
TTACACCCCTGCCCCCACTCCCTTTTTTATTTTAAAAAAAGGTGAAAAAAATTGACCATCCCCCCCTGAATTTTTTTTACAACTCGACTACTGGTTGTAATTGTATAATGAGAGATGGAAGAATGAAGATGTGGAAAAATTTACATATGTATTTGCCAATGGAAAGTACCTTCGACCTTTTCATGTGATAAGATGCTATAGCCAGTCATGCAGTGCTGAATAATGAGATGCATGAAACCTCAATTGCAGACAAACCTGACTTATGTTTTATTACTTTTTTAAAAGAACCAGACTTCAAATAATGCACAGCAGTTTCAAACAACTGACCAAAGTGTTGCCTGACCTATTGATTTCCTTTCTCTCCTTGTCATTGTCTAGGTTTATGAGAGGGATTGGCCAGGGAGACTCCCTTACCCTGTTTTCCTGTCCAGCACAAAAGATTATAATTCACTATGAATACTATTGGTGTATATCATGAAAAGGTAGCTTCACTGAGTTAAGTCTCATTTACTGTCCATTAAGCTCCCAGCTAATTACTCTCTGTTTAATTCTGAGTTGTTGTATACAGTTATTTAAGATGTTTGTAGATAAGTTCACCCTGTATTCATACCATTCCGATAGGAGGAAATAAGTACAGCATATTAACAAAGGGGATCAAATTTGCCTGTGAGTCATATTCCAGTGCTCATTGTATTAACAGCGACTGAACTACAATGGCCTTGAATTGTATGATTTGCTCCCTGTGATACTATTGTCTGTCCTTTCAAGGGAACAGTTCAATATTCTGGGATACACACTTTTTTACTTATCTTTTTTGTAAGCCTAGCTTGGCTTAAGACTAAAGCACAGGGGAAACATTTAGCTGTGCAGTGAAGTGTGGTTTCTCTAAAAACACTTCTGAGGTTAATACGTTGTATGTTATATGTTAAATCCACACACATACATAAAATAAGAAGTGTTTTACAAGTTATCTGTTACTTGTAGAAGAGTGGCCCAGAGCAGGAATCCTGTTACCTCCCTTAAACTACTAACGCCACTTGTCTTTTTAACATTTCTGTTTGTATATAGATTGAAATACAAAGTGTTGATTACTAAGTGCTAGAGGAGCTGGTAGGTGCTACTCATCTTTAGGCTAAGCCAATCATTCCCTAGCACCACCTAAATTAGCCTTTGCTGAGGTTACCGTCCAATGGACAGAGGAGGTTGTGGCGTCCATATCATCCATTAAATCCTGGTAATAAACACCTGGTCAGGCATTATTCAGTACTTATGCTGCATTCACATAATGTCAGAATAATCAGAGTTTCCAAGTTGGGAAGTCATTCCTCTGACTTTGTGTGTTCATGAGCTTTGGGATCATGAAGTGGGAACAACAGGGATGCTACAAAAAAAGAAGTCGGCAACTCGTGTTACAAAATTGTCTCCTAGTTGCATAGTTGTTTTTCCAGCATGAGAGGCCATTCATGTGAATTTCTCCTATGGGAAACTCAATATTTCGCTTATTTACATGAATACAGCATAATACTGTAGTGTACTAGTAATAGTTAACAACAGTGGCAGAGATGAGTGGGTGGTGTGAGTCTCCTTTGGGCGTCAGATGCTAGCTATCAGTGCTTCACCAAGCTTCATAAATAATTGAAATAATTTACAGACAGTTATGATGCAAAAGTAAACTAAGTCTTTTGAATAAATAAGTCTGTGCTTATTATCCTATTAGCAGAGCCAAGCTAGTTTGGAAAGCTTAATTTTCCTTTTTTAATAACCTTTTATTGAACTAAAATTGAGCTCAATGGTAAACAAAATGCCAGAGGGGAGAAAAAAGAACAAAAGAGAGAAAATGGAGCAAAATTACAAGAGCTATTGTGACTGAATAGTACGGGTCTTACCAGTCCCAGCAGTTCACAAACTAGCTGCATCTCTTAAATATTTTCAGACATGCAGATTAATTTGGTGTACTGCTCTCTGGTGTAATCATGTCTCAACACTACAACATATTATGTGTCACCAATTGTCATTCACAGTTGGATCCACCCGTACTACTTCCACACCCTCTCATGTCATCATGAATAAAGGCCATCAGCCTGGGCGTCCCTGCCCGATAAAAGCCAAGGATAGCAGCACACCCAAAGAGCTGGACTATCATGGAAACTTGATAAAATGGCTGTTTGAGTCAATGGGCTTTGTTTTGAGGGGAGATTCCTAGACTATAATTAGTTACCCAAAGATCTGCAGAGTGTCAGTTATATTTACTGTAGGCTAGAAAATAGAACAACAGTGTCCAAAGTTAAGGAATTTGTGACAGCGTAGATTGATAAGATTGAGCTTTGAGCCAGTGTCTGTGATGTTTATAAGAGAATAAACATTCTCAACAGGGCATTAGAACAGTTTTCCCAACACATGTATAATGATGACATGTTAGTGTCTAGGGCTGAGATGGAATTTGCCCATCAGAATTAGCATTCCTCGGTGAATAAGGTAGTTGGAATGTTTTTACCTCTCACATGTTCGTAGCAGCGACTTGTTAAAACTTGAAAAATCCAGCCAAAGAACAAAAAAAAGAATCCTGGTGTGAAGATTAGATTGTAAAGTTTGTGATGTTTGCTGTGTGTGGGGGATCATGGTCATATACTGGTACTACCTAAAGGCAGTGTTTATATTTTTCAGAGTACCTTAATTGTGTTTATTGTAGTTTAAATATTAGGCACAAATAAAGGGTATCATTGAATTTGAATTGACCATAGCCTGTTTAAAATAAACTGGGGCCTGGGGCTGTGTTTATAGTTGTGATGCAATCATAGGTTGACTTGTATTCTGCAAAAAAACACAAGTGTGGTGCACCCTGGTGACCACTGGTTTGTAAAGAAATTTACTCTGGATAAAAGTTTGGCAAGATGAGGATTTTTTAAGCCATTTCAACCAGTATAAATGCCAGCGTTCACACTGATGATTTGGTGTTGAAGTATTAGTGCTGTGCTCAAAGGCACCTCAGAAGAAGGAAAATTAAAGAAGCTTTTTTCTGAAATGTGTTGACTCGCTTTATAAGACTGACTGGAAAAAGCTTTGTGCTTAAGTTAGAACATCTTTAGTCTAGCTTAGCAAACTACCGTTAAGCAAGGGGAAACAGCTACTGGGCCCTAAAGTAATAATCTATTAGCACTAGGGATATCCCCATCACATTTATTTGCCCCCGAGTCCGAGTCTTAGTCTTTGATTTTGAGTATCTGCCGATACCAAGTCCCGATCTGATGCTTTGGCAATGCATTAATGCTGTTCCATCTAACCAGCATATCCTGCTGTAGGCGCTTGACTTCCATCTTCAGATCAATCTGGATATCTTCCAGACGTGAATAGGCTAAGGGACAATGTTTGAAATGTCCTATAAACATCCTTGCGTTGTGTGACGCTTTCATTCTGTGACGTTGCACTGAGAGAGCAGACCCTCATGCATGACGAGTTGAAGGGTGTGTGTGACACAACGCATACTTGTTACCCCCATATCATCCATGGCTTTCTTCATATTTCACACAATGTCCCGCAAAATTACATGGACCTGTTACTTCTCTATTCCCCAACTGTTCAGCTTCCCCTTGATAGCCTGTTTCACACACTCTGCCGTATGAGATCTGCGGAAGTGTTGAGCATGCAAGGTCGCACGTTGTTAATTTAAAACTGGAGTCGACCCACTGTGCAGTGAAGCTAAGCAGTGACATCGAGCAAACAGACGAACTCCATATGTTTGTGGTAAACCCAAAAGAAGGCACATGTTTTAAAAGGACTAGCAGATGGTCACGTATCTTGTTGTGAAGGGCCGGCAGAGCTGTGTCGGTAAAGTAGTGTCGAGAAGGCAACTCATACCGTGGCTCCAAGTGCTCTAGGAGACAGCGAAATCCCACGTTTGCAACCACAGACAACGGCTGGTCATCCAACGAGATAAATTTTAGCTATCTTGGCTGTGATCTTTTTGGCCTTTTCACTGTCCTCTGACAATTTCTCTTTGTTTCTCAAAGTCTCTTTCAGTGTCGGTTGGCTCAGAGTCTTTGCCTGAGTTGCCGCAGTGAACCTGGAGTACTGTGCAGGGTGTTTGTTTTTCACATGGCGTATCATATTGGTAGTGTTAAATGCAGATTTGTCCTTTCCGCCACGCGAAATGCCCAATTTGCACACATTACAAGTGGCTGTTGCACTGCCTTCGCTGTCCAATTTAAAATACTTCCAAACTGCAGACATTTCTGCTGTTTATCTTTTTTGTTTGAGCTCTACTCCATAAAATGTAGGCCATGTTTTTTAACTGCTGTAGTGACTTGAGCTAAATGGAGCTGTTGCAAGAGTTCAAGTCAAGTTCAAATAACATTAAATGATCATCTGACAATGAAGTCTCCCAACTTTTAAAATAAATTTCAACTTTGAGAGCTCGTCAGGAAGTCTTCTCAGACAGACCGACAGTGGCAGCATGTGTTGTATCCAGCTTCCTTAAGTGGACAGGTGTGTACTTTTATTTGTATTTGTATTTATTGCTGCAGCACACAAGTATGTGGGAACAAAGCGAATTCACACTCGCTCACATGTGGTGACCATAAAGATTTTTACCTGATTTAAATGCTGCACGGCTGCTGCCCCAGATGTTGCCGACTGTGCTGTTGAATAAAGATTCGAATCACCGTTTATTAAGTTTTCTTTGTCTCTGTATCTCTTCTCTTCTGTCCTGTCTCATAAATCAACATCCTTCCAGGCTCTCTCCAGTAGCGTGAGCTCCAGCAAGCTCTTCCCCAGCAGCACCTCTCCCCACGAGACCTCCTTCGGTGAAGAGGTGGAGGTGCACAGTCTGCTCGTCGTTGATCAGCACACCTTTGAAGGTGAGACAGGAGGATGTACATTTCCATTTGATCTCACGGAGCTACTGCTTTCATATAAAGCTCCTGATGGAAAAACCTTGCGCTCAGCTTGGAGAATAACCAGGTCACTGCAGAGAACTTCCCACAGCTCAGTCCCAACACTCATTTAAACTACTGTATGCTGACTTTTGATCTTAAACTGGGTGCACACTCATTTTACAAATCAGGTCTGTGTTTATCTGTTCAGCATCGTCCTCTTCCTCAGTTTAATTCCATGTAGTGTTTAATTATTTGTTAGTTATTATAAGTCCTCTTTTTGTACTTGGTGTGCCATAAAATGTTTATATTATGTTATCATTAATACTCAGTATCTCAAGCTCACACAGACTTTTATGGAGAAACTGAATAATTAAACACGTTGGGCGTCATGCAGATAATTTCCATGTTGAAGCCGCTGAATGTGGCAGGTTTTCCGCTCCGGTCTGTTTTGCAATGCAGATTTCTCTGCGCCAACCTCCCCTTTCAAAACCCAGGAGTTACCACACCTGCATATATTATGATATGGTATATGTTAACAATATGTAAATGAGGGACTTGCTCCGCACACTGGCTGCACAGCTGACTCCAGTTCGTCAGCGTGTGATGTGGTAACCACTCACTACCATGTTGTGACGACATTCCTGGGCAGTTGTGTAGTTTCTAGTACCTGTGCATTGAGTTCAACTACATATAAATCAATCACATTTTATTGATACAGCACCTTTCAAACAAATCAAATGCAGTTCAAAGTGATTTACACCTTTAACATAGGAAATAAATCAAAAATGGACTTGGGCATCAGTGGACACTGAGCAATAAAATACTGAACACTGTACAAAAATAAAATCTAGTAATAATAAAAATGAAAGTATTGTATTTATCCAAACACAAGCAATAAAATATAGATAAGACAAAAGCTAGTGAGTAGAATAAGTATAAACTCTACGTTTATAATAATAAGACACTACATAAAAGCCAGACTAAAAAGCTAGGTTTTTATTTTACATTTTAAAGTATGTAAAAGTATTTCCAGCTCCACTCAGATCCTCCAGCAGGCTGTTCAGTTGTTCACTGAGCGATACAGGTCGGTTTGGTACGGTACGGTTCACAATTATTTGTCTTTCCACTGTCCAAAGGCCACCACGGGGAACCAAATAACCATACCCTACCTATTTTGGTCACCTCTTCACTGGGGTACCAAGCTGTGCCTAAAGGGTCCCAAGAGGGAGGAGCGACACACACTGCAGTCTCTTGACTCCAAGCAGGCAAAAAGCTGCTTGTAAGTGTTGTCGATCTGCAGCTTTGGTAACGACTGGATCTTCAAACACTTTATAAAATGTGCATGAATTTCAACTGGATTATGCAGGTGGAAAATTTTTCACCTGGAGAAAAAAAGTGGCAGAGAGCCATTATAGTGCACTCCTGCACCACAGCATGTAAGCATCTGGCATATACCCCGCCCTCCAAATAAGGGTACGGTCGGCAGTGGAAACGCAAGTCAGATCTTGGGGTACCGTTCCGAAGCATTTCGTACCGTACCAAACTGAACTGTACTGATCAGGCTCAAAAGTTTTTGTTCTACTCTGTGGAACAACTGAAAGAGAAGAGCTGGAGAATCTGAGGGGCCTTCATGGCTCATAAACCAAAAGCATCTCTGAGATGTAGTCTGGTGCAAGGCCGTGCAGTGCCTTGTAAACTAATTCAAGAATTTTAAAGTCAATACCAAAACTAACAGGCAGGCAGTGTAAAGATTTTTAAATAGGTGTATGTGTGCTCTCCCTCTGGTCTTGATCCAAACTCGTGCTGCAGATTTCCGAATTAACTGCCGCTTATTCATTGTATTCTTTGGTAGAGCACAAAGGAGAGCATTACAGTAGTTTAGCGTGCTGGTTATAAAAGCGTACATTAGTCTCCGTGTCGCTCAGAGAGAGAAACAGCCTCACTTTGGAAACATTTTTTTAAATAAAGCTGCACTGTTTATTAGAAAGTCAGTTATTCAGTTACTGCTACACCAGTGAAAGCTGCAGTTATTTCTGCCAAGGTTCATCTATAATGAACTGCACTGTCTCACTAACACTCCACTATATCACCAACATTTGCTATGTCAACTGTGTTTTCATGAGCACATAGTTTTCTCTGTCTCTTGATGTTATGCAACATGCACTCCATGGATGTACTTCTCACCACTTCATTTAATCAGTTATCTCCACATACACAGAGAGATATACTCAGGGTTGGAGGCAGTGGTTGTTATGAGTATTCCGAGTTGTGCTACCAAGAAGCTGATTAAATTTTCTTGTGCAGTGTGAGCTTCCCAGGTAATTCCTGTATTATGTGTTGTATTGATGTATGAGTGTTTCCTTTAATGACTTACTTTAATAGAGAAGCTGCACCAGGCATTTAAAATGTTTCTGAGCATCCTGTAATGTCACTGCAGAACATATCTTAAGCAGCCAAACCTGTCGTTACAAACTTGACAGAACAAAGGAATCAGAGTGAAACTTTAAACATCTTAAATAGTCTTTGGACAGAGCTCAGGATTTATCTGGAGAACGGCTGCTTAATGGCCAACAGTTTCACTGAAGGAACCTGGACTGTCTGTGACCTTTAGGGTGTGTAGAGGAATGCAGAACTTTAATTAACCCAATCGATCTGATTGTAAATAATCAATGAACTTATGCTGCTGTGCCTCGTGTAAATGCACACAGCTTCTCTCTGTGGAGATGCACTTAATCATTCTGTTTGTAAGTTACTACACCATCTGAAAATATGCACATTGTTACTGATGACCACATACTGTGTTGGTTGCTCTGCGTGAGCTGTGGATCTTTAGTTTCAATTTCGTTTCTTTTCAAGGTTAAAAAAGCATAAAACTGAAACTCTATTTGTAAACATTTTTATTTGAGGGATAACCCCTTGAGATGAAGCATCACGTTTATGAGGGGGTCCTATGTAATGAAAATATAGGTTAAAGGTGGAGTCAGAAGCATTTTTTCATTGCAGCTTGTAAACACAGCGTTCAAATTAGGCCCCTCCTCTCAACACTATCAGAAGTATTGTGGCAGTGCTTACGCTGCTTGTACCTACACAGCAGACAAGGTATGAATCTTGCATTTGTTTTAATGGAGAAGTCAATAAATTAGCAAGCTAGAACAAGTTAACCGCCGGTATTTGGTACCTACCTGTCTAACAGAAAGCAGGCCAACTCTGCTCTTCAAAGCGGCTGAAAGCCAAACCAAGATTCTCTCTCGTTCTGGAATGACCTTTATCTGCTTGCCGTTTTGCCTCGCTAGGACTCTATTTCCTTTTCTCAGCTGCCATGTCCGCATTCACAGTTTTCTCCGGTCTAACTGGAAGCCATTGACGCTATGTTTTATCCACTCCCAACCTCACCTGTGTGCTGTCCTTGGATGGGGGAAACACACCCACTAACTACTTGTAGACTCATCCTGACTAAACCAAAACATAAAAATACCGGCAGAGGGCGGAGCTCTGCAGACAGTCACCACCACACATGTCTACAGGCCCAGAAGTGATGATTGAGCAGCATTACTTTTGCATAAGTCTGTATTTTATTTTTTAGGAAAGTGCTACTGACTCTACCTCAAAATCCTTTTAGTAACTCGTCGGCCATATCAAAGAACACAGGCAGTGGAAACGTGAGGTTGTGCTGAAATCTCATATTTTACACATTATGCTGTTTGTTTGGAGAATTTAGAATTATATCTAATTTGGGGATTGCCTCAGTGATTAGTTTGACAAATTGGAGATGAGTAATAAGACTACGCCTGAAAAGTTTTTTACTTTAATCCCAGCATACAGTGCCCAGGCTAAGACTGAGACTCAGAGATAAAAAGTGAGCAAAACCACCAGTGATAAAAATGAAAGAGGTCCCTACTGGACAGTTGCAATAAAACTAATGTAAGTGTGAGAGAGACAAATACACGATGACTGTTTAGCTCTAAGTCTGTAGAATAGTGCAACTGAAAACAGCTGTGTGTGCGTGTGTGCGTGCGTGCGTGCGTGTGTGTAACATACATGTGATGCATAATTGCAGTTTAAACAATTCAATAAATCTTTAATGTCCCTGGAGGCCAATTCAGGTGCAGCAAAGCAGAGACATGCATAAACAGCAGCAAGGTTCACATACAAGAACCAACGATAAATAAAACATCAAGTTTCAAAACCTCTGGTTCACAAAAGTGCCATAGATTTAGTGCTTGTCATAAAAATGCAGTCAGAATGGGCTAAAGATGACGGTTTATGGCACTAATTTTCTTGGGAATAAAAGAGCCTAGTGCTCTGGAGGTCCCGAGCCCAGGAGCCCTGTTCCTCAGCCCAGAGGGCATCAGGTGGAACTCCTGGTGCAGAGGGCGGGATGTATCGGCCAGGATAGAGGTGGCCTTGGTATTGCTCCTCAGCTTCAGGTTCCCAAACCAACAGATCATGGCAAAAGTTAAAATAAATTTAATGAAAGATCTTTAAAACAAAGTCATGACCTTTTTGTCCACGTTTAAAGAGTTGGTTTTCCTCTGTAAATCGGTCTTTAATGAGCTTTGGAGTGGATAACATTTGTGTTGTCCTCCCATCACAGTTTTTCATTAAAAGTGTTTGACAGTGTCCACTGCGTCTTCCTTTGTGACAGCCTGCTATGTAATGGTCACTGAAAACAAGCTGTCAGACACTCATACAACTTGTAAACAAACTTCGATATGATTCACAAGTTATTATGAAGTAAAAACAAAGGCAAATTGTCAAATTAGTACCCAAACTGTTAATTGTGAATGTCCATCATAGTTTACATTCCAGCTCCTGGTTCATCTTTGACACTATCAAACTTGCCGTAGTTGCATATAACTATTGTTATGGATATATTGGGTGTGCTCACTTTGGTTTTTACTTTTAAATAAACTTGTTCAGATTATCTTTTAATCTTTGTTTAATCATCTTTTATCTTTGTTTAAAATCTGTCTGTGTATCTGAACACCCTTGTTTTCTGCTGTTTCCTGTTTCCCCTGGTAGACTTTGTTGTAGTGATGTTATCTTGTGTGCAGAAAATAGATTCGAGTTGTCATAAACCAGAATCCTCCTTTAAAACTAAACACTGAAGGACCGTCATGAAAAAAAGAACAGATAAAAGCAGAAAACCTA
>JAQFJA010000001.1:27358449-27375620 GCA_029874485.1 Naso brachycentron
ATCTGATGACTTTAGGTGGAGGCAGGCTAGCACTTCCCATTGACTACCAGTATTTGAGCTAAGCTAATTAGCGGTGAGTGAGCTCTGCCCGTCTCTTCCTTGTTACTGCACACACAGTGGAAAGAATGGTATCTATCTTCTTGTCTGGAACTTCTGAGGGAGACACATAACAAAAAGAAAAAAAAAAGCTGGCGTATCCCTTTAAAACAACCCTGCAGGCTGTTTGAAGAAAATAGCGTTTTATGTTATTAATGTCCTAGTTTACTACCATAAGTACCAGCGATAAGTAAAAGTAGCAATACACACTGTAAAAAATATACAAGTATTATCCAAAAAATGTCCTGTTTAAAAATAAAATAGCCATCAGGAGTAACTTCTTTTGTTAAATTTTATTAATATTGGCTACATAAGATTTGCATCATCTTATTTTTTCAGCATAGATGGGGTCTACATGTTTTAGTCATAACAGCCCAAAACATGAACTAGTTAATCCATTTAATCCTAAAGTGTCTAAAAAAGATACTTTAAAAGTCTTTATGTTGATTTCATAACATCAACAAGGAAACCTTTAGAAATATTGTCAGATTTTAGACCAAACATAGATGCAGCTTGGCTTCAGACATTTACAATTGATAAACACTAACAAAGAAAATTCTATTGCTTCTCAGAGATTTTGTCTGGCTGCATCTCATTCTGGTGTGCAGGTTTCAGGGCCCTAAACTTGTGACTGATCCAGGGTGCATCCCCGCCCTCATCCATTGTCAGCTGGGATTGGCTCCAGCCCACCTCAGCAAATCTGCCAATGATAAGCAATTAAAGATAATGGATGTACAGTTTCAGGAGCCTGGTGTTGTGCATGTTGTCTCGCTGGCTTGACTTACAGGAGCTCTTACAATGAGCCAGTGTTAATGAAGGTTTATTGTGCCTGATTAGACTCCTCCTGAGAACCATGTGGGTGAGCACAAACTGAGTTTGATTGCTGTCCTTCTGTCTCTTTTTAGATTGGTTTCATTTGTCAGAAATATACAAAAGAAATTGTAGTTTTTAATTGTTTTCATGTAGACTTTTTTTGTATAAAGCACCTACCCCTCTTTGTAAATGTACATCTGACTAAATGCCTATTGTACAACACACAAGCGTCTTTTCAGTTTGGTGACATCTGATTTGTCTGTGCATTCTGTAGCTCTGCCCAAACTCAACCTGAACTGAGGTCTAATTAGCTTGCATAAGTTGAAACACCTGTGAGCATGCAGGGCAGCTGAATATTGATGTTCAACCTAAACATTTTGCTTGGCCTGCTGCTGCTGCTGCACACGTAGCATTTGAAGAACAAGCTCGCACATCAGCAGTCCTGCTGTTTTGCTTTAGGCAGCTTGGATTGAATTTTAAAGGTGGGAGTGCGTGTGTAAGGTTAAAACTGGTTTAACTTGAGCAAAATATTTGTGCTTTTCCATAAGCTGTAGCCCTCCAGAGAGAAGAGAAGAGGAGGAAGAGAGAAAACAGGGTAATTAAAATCAAATCTAATCAAATCTAACACATCTGCATATATATATATTTTTAATTCTCTCATTGAAACTAGACTTGAATCTGAAATTGAATTTAAAATCACTCTGGTACTTCCAAGCAGCCTCGAGCTGAAAGGAGTTTTTTTGTGTTTTCCGAGAGCAGCCTGAAAGCAGGCAGCTCTTTGAGAAGGTAACAACCATCCAACTCTGTCTTCCTGCAGGTCGCAACTGGTAGAACTGGATTAGCTGATTATTATGACGAGTATCAGCTTTATGTGCTAACACGTATATTATAAATTGATATCCAGGCTCTGTTGAAGTGGCACCTGACAGTGGCTATAGCTTAAGAAGCAGAGCAGGTTATCTATTTATGAGAAGGATGCAGGTTCAATCCCCGTTTTCTTCGGTCTGCATGTTGAAGTGTCCTTGGGCAAGATACTGAACCCTAAATTGTGAGAGAGAGAGTTCCTGATAAGCAGTTTGGATACTTTGCAGAGAAGACAACCTGCCATTATTGTGTAAATATATGAATGATGATTTGTGTTTTGGGTGATCGACAGACAGAAAAGGACTGTAGTGAATGCATTTACCATTTGAGCTTTGCAGTATTGGCACTGAGTTTGTGTAGCTGCTGGTTGCTTTGACACTGTCACAAAGATCTTCCCACTGGCTTGTCTTTACTTTTATTGATAACTCATTTTTGCCTATGTGAAACATCTGTATCAGCATTTATTGAAAATGTTTGTATTTAGGGTGGGGGTTGGAGCTTCCTGACAGGTTCATAAGAAACTCTAATCTCTGGTCGAGGGTATTGTTTCATTTTGGTTTTAAGGATGTAAACATGAGTGCGACAATCAAGGAGGGTTTATTTACATAAGAGATTGACTGCAGAGCAGTAAAAGCATATGCCAATAATCAAAGAACAGCATACATATTATGCTAACAAGCATTTAATTAACTACAGAAATACATTTAAAAGGCCTGAGAGGCTGTTGTTATCAGATTTTCTCCTTCGCTCCTGAATAATAAGTACTACTTGTACTTCTACTACACTACTATTCCTACTGACACAAAGTGAACATAAAAAATAGACAAATGATAAGTATAACAACATAAGGATTGTTGATCCAGTCGTTTCCTGAACATTAGACAAAACCGCTCTGCAGGTCTGCTGTTGTTCTTGCTCTCTTTATGTTCATATGAGGTCATTTTTTACCTTGAGGTGGTAATAAAGCCAAGCAGACAAGGTTGTAAACTCATGCGGAGATGGTTTAAAACACCCATACATCAATTTTCAATATCATGCCGCTGAGTCAGACGCATTTTTATTCACTTTGACACTTTCAGTCTCAGTAGCGCCGCTGAAGTTAACCTCGCGGGACCTTTTCATCATCCTCAGGAACCAACAAAGTGAAACAAACTGTGACCGTTTCAGCTGCACGGAAGATCTGTGAGCTGTTTGAAGTCGCTTCCAGCTGCGTCACGGAGCTTTTTATCAGGACTAAAGCAGGTGTAATAAACTGGACCACTAAGCATGACCATCCCTGAAGCCTGGGATTGAGTTCATCAACATGCACCTTCCCCTGCACACTCTGTTTAAGTTATGGCCTCTGGAAGGCTTTGCACAGTGGAGGAAAGGCATCGGCTGGTGCTCCAGCTGCAGGACTGCTTGCAGGGAGTTGCCATGGTGACGGAGGAGGAAAAGCAGCCGGTCATGATAATCAGAGATCTAAAAACTGTGGGATGCTCTTGAGGATAATATCAAAGTATTACTGACAAAGATCTCATAAAATGTAGGCCCAAAAATATTTGTGTGCTCAGAAAGTATTATCATCCAATTTTCACCGGCTTGAATTTTTCTTGACCCAGTAAGTTTATTTATGCCTTATTTAAAGTAAATTCCCAAGTAATAAAAACCATGGGTTGTTATTTGAAACTACCTCATTTATAAATAGAGTATTTTAATTCTGACACGCTGCACTATTTTCTTCCTCAACACCCTCTTAGAACTATGTTTTAAATGCCAAGACAACACTAAAATTAAAATTCTGTTTACTTCAGATTTTAAGGGATTTGAGTTGGCTCAAAACAACAAAAAAACATTTTGCATTGAATGACACTGGTGTAATTATACTGAAACTATTTTTTATTTTTTGTGTCAAAAGCAGATCATGTAATTGTAGTGTAGGAGAGAACAAGGTACCATAATTTATGGTACATCCTTATTATGACACGTAATACATTTTCATTAGCTTAAATGATTTGACAAATATTTTCACTTCAGTTAATTCCTTAATCGTATCCATGAGGTAATGCTCCAAATGATGCACCTCCTATGTTCAACGGTTGTTTCTTTCTTATTGATCAGGTGCAGAAACTGTTGTCCTGAGATTAATGATGGCAAAGACTGTTTTTCACACAACAGTAAATTAGAGTCTGTCATGTTTGTGTAGGAAGTCATTGGGAAGGAAAATTGTTGGATTTGCTAAACATAAGCTTGAAATATCAGCATGAGAATTTGCATCTACATCATGCAACCTGAAGGCCTTTTTACACCGCCGTGTGGTAATTACTCTGAAAACCATCTTGCTGCTGGAGGATTCCCCCAAGAAAGTCGGCGTTTTTAAAAGGTACCGCTGCGGTCCAATGACAGCGAGGTGCATCGGGAAAAGAGTTGGCTTTGGAACAGTAGTATACACACAGCACAACTGTTATCCATTTGGTAGAGATGTTGTGCCATTTACGGATTTTCTTTTGTTTCCTTGTACGACAGTAGAGCCGTGTTGTACAGCTACAACAACATTTTGAGCTCCTCCGTGTTTGTTTTCAGATCCACAATGCCTGCTAACCGGTCTGTGCTGTGCTGCTGTGTCCTGTGTTGTGTAAAAAAAAATAACTGTTGACCTTTTTCACTCTGCTGCTTTTCCAGTGTTGGGAAAGACAGAACACATGTCTGCACTTGATAAAGTGCGTTAAAGCGAATTTAGAAAAAGTTTTCTTTGGCTTTGTCTGATCCCTTTAATTTGATTGGCTGCCACCTGGCGACTACCACCCAAAGTTCAACAGGGTGAACTCAGAGCACTAGAGCAAAATCTGTGTGCGTTCACGTGGGCGGCAACCGCTTCTTGGTCCTACTGCCTCCCTTCTGCCGCCCTTCCCTCATTCAAATGACTGGAGGCAGAGGGAAAAGAGACAGGTGGTTTAATTTGACTCAACATAACCAAATCATACGGTTAGTAGGTAGAATACTTATATAATTCAGTGTAATATGGGTAGCTTTTGTGCCTGTGTCATCAGCAGGGCGCGACCGATATTTCATTTTTGGGGCCGATGCCAATACTGATATTAGAGGCAAGAAAATTTCACTATCTGACATAATATTGGCTGAATGAGGTTATCAAATACATGTGACAAAGATATATAATGGAGGCAGGATATCTTATATTTTAACAAACATTAGTGTGCTAAATACATCGCCATCTGCTGGACAAACTATGCAATTACACCATTTTAAAGACTTTTTTGGGTCTTAAAAAGTGTTTCAATACTGGCACATATCCGAGAACATAAACACCGATACGATGCATCTGCAATAGGCACATATCAACCGATATCATCAGTAAACTGATACATCAGTTGAGCCCTAGTTGCAAGCACAAATTATGATAGAGAGGACCATTTCATTTAACACCAGTCTCCAAAAAATTTCTTGTGCATGGAGCCAAGCACACAAAATTAATAGAGACATGATACCTCAATTAATTTCTAAGTTTAGTTAATGTAGAAAAGCTTAAAAAATGTCATTTTCTCATAATATAATAAAGTGAGGACTTCTGTTTAATTTTGTCTGTGATTATATTGTGTGATGGTTTTGCTCTTTTTCCTGAAACTAAATATAATTCCATGCTGTTTTAGAAAGTAGCAGCAGCAGTTCTGGCAATGGCTGCTCATTCTTTACAGTGAGTGATCTCCCTTGGAGCAGCAGCTGTACTGAACATCTACGCCATCACTAACTTATTACTCTGCTCTGTCGCTAATCGCCTCCTGGGTAGACAAAGGGGAATAATTCAGAGGCTGAATAATGAGACACACTGAAACACAAGGGAACACAGATCCTAAGAGAAAAGGTGGGGCGTGACAAAGACAACATTCATTAAATACTAAACAGAGCAGTGCTGATTGGCTCAAAGCTGGGAAAAACGTGACACTCCGGATACTCATTGTGTTACTCCAGCAAAGATGAAGTGAGTGCCAACACAACACAATCATGTAATCATGCCAGAATTACAATTACAAAGAGATAAAAGCCAGCACTAAATACATGCAGGTTCAAGGTCTGCAGTTCCAAATATAATTCAGACAGAAAAATGGAGGAAATATCAAAGTAGGTTATTTACAAAGATGTATAAAGGCCTAGAGTCAGGGCTGGCCTTGGCCTAAGCCTTCAGGGATAACGTTCACTGTCCCAACACATGAATAATGTAACGTAAGAGGGTGAGAAATTGCAAATGATTTATGACGGAGCTCTAAACTAAAGTCCACTACGCCTGGCAGTGGATGTTTTAAGAGCCTTGGGGCACAAATATACTGAACACTAAATAAAGTTACGTCACCTGTTGACTTTTTTTTAATTACATCATTTTATCGAGCTATTAGAGACTCAAGTTCTGTACTGGGACGAAAAAATGTCTTAAAAGAGTATGTCAATTTTCAAATTCTTATTCACATGAAACATGCTATAAGTGCAGAAATACATCATCCCTAAATTGTGACACAAGTAAAGAAATTTGATAATTCATTTTTTAAGCAAATATGCTCAAATCTTCTCTGGATCCAGCTACTCAAATGCAAGAATTTGCTATTTTGCTCCATTTTCTTTATTGTTTTCTGAGTATGTTTGTGTTTTGGACTGTTTGTCCAACAAAACAAGTAGTTTAAAGGCGTCACCTTGTGCTGTAGGACGGTGGTTACTAAGTTTGGGCTGTAGACCCCTGGTGAAGGGTTTGTAGGTGGGCCGCAGCTTGCGCTACAAAAGTAATCTAATAGATGTTTTTTCTTCTCCCTACACTTTGGAAGTTGGTTATATTCTGCCAGAAATCCAAACTATCCTTTTACACTGTATAAAAATTTCCATGTCGCAAATTCATCAAAATGTATTTTTATTGTTATTCTGTTTGCAAAAAACTGTCTCTCTGCTGCATGTAGCTCTGTGCAGCTCTCTTATTCCCCAGTTTAAATGATTTGTAAATATTCATTGTTGTGTCCAAAGTTTCAGTGGAAACTTTATTAAACATGTAATGTTGTTATAATGGGGACTGGGCTTAATCCACAAAGCAAATGTTAGCTGAAGCCCTACATGCTATACCCAATTAACATCAGTAATTTCACAGCTAATCGCCGAAGAACAACAATGAAATTAAACAAGAGCATCATTTTTTCACTGTTGTTGATCTTGTTGTTGCTTATAGCCTTAGCTCTATTTGACACTAACTGGTAATTTGATTAAAGGAAAATGACACATTTTGATTTCATCATGGTGAAACGTGTTTTTGTTTGTTAACAATATAACTGTGCTTTAGAGGGACTGTGTGAAAAGTCAGACTGTGGCAACAGCAGGTCTGCATTAAAAAATAACATTTTGAGAGCCTGAATCAGTGATTTGAGAGGGCACTCTGGCCATAAATGAAAACTTTTGAGTTATTCATTGCGTCCACCCAGACGTTTCAGTAATCAATTCCCTCCAGTGGTAAAAAAAATCACAGTAATTTTGCACAACTGCCCATTCTCATGATGATGTTTGTTGTTCTGTGTTTGATAAATGTTTATGAACAAAAGAAGCCACACAGTCACTACTTACATCCGGGGGTTTAGGGTTTAGTATTTGCGATGTCATTTAACAAAAAATGTACTTATTGTTGAATTTTCTCTACAAATCCAAAATCCAGCCCTCAAACCTTTAATTAAGATTAGAAAGGATAGAATTTAACATGCCCTATCAATGCATTATTAAAACCTAAACTAAAAATGTGAACGGTTTACAAATTCATATCAGGAGAGGCATTGCTCATCTGCTTCTCTTCTCTTGCCTGACTTGTTTATTTACAGAGAAAATCGTCCACAATGGATGAGCTGGGATAATAGATTTATTGACAAAGACGGGAAAGTGTGGAATAATTGTTCTCCATTTGTAGCCAAGCAATATCTCCCCTGAGATGTGTGTGCATCAACCAAACATGAAATCGTTTCAGTTTCATTAAACCATCGTTAATGCCGCCTGTCAGCCGACACGCTCTTCTTCTTTACTGACAAACAGCAATGCTTGTATGAACTTCAAAACAACCTCGCTGCCAAGATGCGTCTTCTCACACGCCAGCTCCTATCTGAAGCATCAACAATCTGCATGACATATTAGGGGCATTTCCACAGATTGTGTTCAGCTGGAGAGAATCACAGGTTAGCGCATGATGAGGGATCTCAAAAGGTCTTACCTCGTCTTGGTAGATGAAGAAAAGCATGATGGACAGGATCTCCAGGAAGAAGATGAGCAGGAGGAGGATGAAGAACTGTGGAGACACAAAGGGGAAGAGAGGGGACAGTTGACTTATTTAACACCATTTATCAATGGGGAGGGAAAGGCCACAGGGGAATAATATCTGTCTGTGTATGAGTTAGAAATTGAACAGAAGAGAAAAGGGAGCAGACACTAGAAAGTGTGAGAGATTGAAAGGAAAAAGTAAAAAATAGAATGAAATGGTCGTAAACCAGTGTTAATTTTGTCGGCTATTTTTCAATTTAGTTTTAGTCTTAATCTTGTGTCAAGTGCCCTTATTAGTTTTAGTCATATTTAGTCAACTTGTATTCTTTTTTGTTTAGTCACATTTCAGTCGACGAAAAGTCTTGGCGTTTTAGTCTAGTTTTAGTCAATAGGCTAGTCTTTTTTTAGTCTTTGAAAGCAGATTGACAGTAATGGTAATTAAAAAATCTAGTCTAACCAATAGATTCATTTTAGTCTTTTTTCACTCATCTGTACCAAAAACACTGCTGACATATGTGATGTATGAGGTTAAAGGTTACCAAATAAAGATCCTACCTAATTTCATTTTTTTATGCAGGTAAATATGCATATTGATCCAGATGCAGCTACGACATCTCAAATCACGAATAATAAGTTTATCTTCTTTTGTTAAGTGTGTCTCAGGCAGGAATACATTTACTGAAACACAGCAGCAGGTTTTAACTTTCTCGCCGCGTTACGCTTCAGACAGCGCCGGTGGGTGTGTATTCCTCAGTCATACACACACACACACACACACACACACACAGACCGGCATGAGCACACAGCAGCGCAGGAGGAGAAAAAACTAACGAGCATCCAATGAATGGACTTTTTGGATTGTAATTTAAAAGTCTATGACAAAAAAGGAAAGAGACATTTTATTAAGTCTTTATTTAATGAAGTAGATTTCGTCTCGTCTTTTTTCGTCAACAAAAAACGCGTGTTAATTTCGTCACAGTCAGTGTTTAAGGGTAGTGATTTCGTCTCATCTTCATCTCGTTTTCGTCATGAAAAAAACCCATCGTTGACGAATATATTTCGTCTAGTCTCGTCTGACGAAATTAACACTGTCGTAGACTGTCAAGGAGAAGGAGGTGGCGTATTGTGGAGGAGCTGTAGATTGTTCAGCCTTGATGTTTCTAACTGACAGGTTAGAGAGCAGAGAGCGATGAGGAGGTTGGTCAGTCATAGCAGGTAGGTCAGCCAGGGAGAGGTGATATACAGTCTTCCTCTCTCCACTTTAGAATTTGTTAAAAGAGCCACATTTTATTCCTCCCCTGTCCCCACTGACCCCTCCTCCTCTCTGCGGCGGCGGGGATGAGCTGCCTGATGGGTGATACATCTTCCTCCTGTGGGCCCATGTGAGTGCTTAAAACAGTTACGAGCTTATCCATCAACTCCTCTGCTGGGACATGGCTGCGTCTCTCACACATGGGAGTGACTGACTGAATCATGGAGGGGTGACATTTTGAGAGACAATCGTACGACGTTCCAGAGGGTCCCTAAAAAGTCACACTAGACTATCAATCGATGTCTGTAAGTGAATGCATGTGCACGTCAACTCTGTGCTGCATTTTGGAGAATAATAGGTCGCTCACTACTTTTGTCTAGACATGTCTCAGCTACTTGTGATGGATTGCCATGAAATTTAGTACAGCTATCTATGGTGCACAAAGGGTTTTAGATTTAAAAAAGTTTTACTTTAATGAATTTTGTTACTCCTACTATTTGTCTTAGTTAGATTTGGGATCTATTTATCCAGGTTCAGGAGCTAAATGTTCCATAATTTGAAGCGATTTGGGATGAAGAGAGGATGTCTGATGTTACTATCAAGTTCCTCACTACCCTCCTTCACCTACAGCTTGAGCCATGTTTTTTAATTCATATTTGTTTTCTTTTTTCAAAGCGGAACCATTAAAAATATGCCAAATTATCCATTTACAGTTCTTCTTTGCAGTGTATGCATGCATGCACAGAACTATAACTTGATTACTTTTGTACTAAAAACTATGAAGATTCTCAGGGTCCAAGTTAGTGCATGGATTGAATTGGCGGGAGTGGGGGAGCAAGGACGCAAAGAGCAAGCCCACAGAAGTGTGCCAAGCTTTCAAGCCAAATTTTGGACAAACTTCTTTTTCTCGTAAGCTTAAGTTATGGAAGAAATGGCTGTAAAACAGTGGATACATTTTTGGAGAGTCACAACCCTGGTCAAATGATTCGCTTCCCTATCAGAGAATCAGGAAGTTTTATCCTTTCAGTCCAATAAAATTTGAAAATGAAGAAGAGCCACAAGATTAAACCATGTTATCCTCATCTAAAAGTTATTGAGGCAGAGCTAAACGAAGAGTTTGCCTGGTCAGCTGGGGAAAGTCTCTGGTGCTCATGCTATACTGGGGACTCATTGTTCCGACACCCCATTATTCCGACCACTCAGTAGTCCGAAAATGCCCATTGGTTCCACATCCCGTTGGTTTGACGGCCCGTAATTCCTGCAACGCAAAACCCATTCTCTAACACCCCATCGGTCTGACAATACACTCATCAGTCTCTTTCACCTGCGGTCTTCTTTCATTTATTTAGGCCTCAGGCTATAGCCTATGATTTGGTTCTCTGAAGGCTATTGTACTTCATGTTCCTGTTCCTTTTACTTGATTTATTGTATACCATTAGAGTCTGTAATTTTTGTATTTTACTTTTCCCCTTGGCTGAGGTTAGGAAAAAATTACAAGGATAGGATGTAACACTCTGGATGTTTCTCGCAGCAGGTATGGACAAGATACAGGCCATGCAAACCAACTCTGAGCCCCAAGGAAGGACAACAGTCACCAAGCACGACCCTGATCCAGAGTGGAGCTATACTGTCAGATCAATGGAATGTCCGACCAATGGGCATTTTTCAGACCACTGAGTGATCAGAACAATGACATGGTGCCACTCTATTGGCCCCACAACTAAGAGGCTATGTCTAAGATTGGGCAATTTTTTTAATACTTGGAATTCTAACTTTTTGGCCTCTAGAGCCACTGAGTAACTTTAAAGGCAATGATAGAGGCAGCAGTTCTCCTGAAACACCCATGGCTAAAACACAGATGATGATAAAATGGTGAAAACATGGTCTTGGTCATGGACTTTAGCATTTAGCTTAAAGCACTGCTGAGCCTAAGTGCAGCCTCACAGAGCAGCCAGCATGGCTATAGACTCTTGGCTTTGTTTTTTGAGAGTGTGGCACAGAAAGCCTGAGACCATCTCAGAGGGCAAAGCAGATTTCAGAAGTATGTTGTTTTTCAAAGACAGCGTAGCTACATGTTCTCTGTGTCTTCCAGGCGCTAGCTTGACACTAGATGTGTGTTGCTCGCTCTTAAGACTGGCATCAAGCAGGGCTGCTAGTTGCCTCCAAGGTCTTTTTTGGCAGCACCTGTATGAATGAATCACTAAGCACGGCAACACTGGAATGTGAGAGACATACTGAAGCAGCGCTGCCCACAGTGTCTTTGACTCACTCATGTTCTTTTCCAGATTTGCTCTCAAATAACCATCTGAAATCAATTTCTATTGTTCTGTCAGGCTTTATTTCTGAACTTAATGTTCCGTGTTGTGCAGAAATTCCAGGTAACTCCAATTTAGGGGGATTTTAATGTGTTTATTGAACTGAAGAAATATTCTCCTCTGTGAATTGAGAAAACTTGAGCTCTCTTAGGCTGATGAAATCTTTTCACAAACAAGCAGATAATGTCAAAATACTATTCAGTCAAGCAAGTCAGTCAAGTGAAAAAACACCGAATACTTCACATTCTGACAATACAAGGTTCCAGAGACGGCCACTACTTAGATTTAGTTTATTTTTCACCACAGCTCTGTAAACAACCAACGCTGAGTTGAAAAATATGAAATAATGGAAATCAACAGAGAGGACAAATTTACAAAAAAGGGCAAAAGTCAAATTTAAATCTGAGCCATTTTGTCTTTTGGGGTTATTTTTTTGACCTGTTGATCCTTTAAGGAAACTTTTTCCCTCAGCAGTGTTAAGAGTTGAGAATTCAGATTCCGTGTCTAGTCGAGAGTTTTTGAGAAGAATCAAGTTGCCGAGGGCATTTTAACCTCCTATTTGATTCTGTTTTTTCTATGTGGAGGTGCATCACTTGAATCTTGGCCTCTAAAGCAGGTGTAAGCCAAATTTTAGTTTTTACTAAATACAAACCCAGCACAGCAGCCAGCGGCCAGCATCTCATTTTTCAGTCTGACTTACATGATTGTTCTGCAGGGGGGGGCTATTTTTGACCTAACCAGCCCTGTCTACAGCAGCTAATTACGTTTTGTCTACCTTCTACACACTTCTGGACATTTTTGCAGGAATTAGGTGGTGCAGTTTTCTGACTCTGGCACAGCAGGGTGGCATCCACAGTTGTAATCATGGTTAAGAGTCTTCAGGGTAAACTGTAAATGGACACGACACCTGGGAAAATCAGGCATTAACAGCAGTCAGAGGTGTGAAATCAAACATTAGCCTTTATTTGGAGCTTTCTGGCTTAATTCAATATTATATTCAGTACTATTGTATTATTCTCATTTTCCTTTTTGACCTCTACCATAAAAAAGAATTTTGCAGCAAGATGCTTGCATTTGTTCTCCAGCTAGTTCCAAACTTTGTCACTTTGTTTTGTGGTCATGAGAGGATAACACACAGTTGGTTCATTAGAACATTTTTACTGAAAGCAGCTGACTGCTGCATATTTGATTTACAGCAAAAGATGCAACATTCGTCCGTGACTGACTGCAAAAACAAGATTCAGACTTGGCTCCTCCCCCTGATTCAGAGTGTGGTAGGAGGAAAGTGAATGATGAATGGATTGTCAAAGACCCTATTTAGACTTGGCTTTAACATGTGTTTTGGGCAATCCGATGACAAGCTGACAGTGAGACACATTGCTAACTGCAAGTGTAAACGACCACCAAGACGCATTGTGATCCGATCGCTCAAACCATTTGCCAAGGTGGTCTGTGACGCATCCGACCACATGTCTTCTGTAGTGTAAACATTAATGTGTCCTGAGGTGTCTCCGACGAAGATGTAACAGGAAAATACGTCACCAGTGTGGGATGTGGTGGTTATTTCGGCGGGAAGCATGGCACTGGTTGAAAAAAATGAGAGTGAGGAGAGTGTAGTGTAGGAGTTGGAGTTGGAGTCAAAGGTGGGATACCTGACCGACGCCTGACAGGACCCATCGGGTACCCACGGACCGGGCCAGGTTAGGCTTGTACTTTGGAAGTGAGGTTTGGAACCAGTTCTGGTTCGGTGACCGACTTTCTGGGTGTTTTTTTCCTCTTTTTATCCATTCAGAGCTGGGATTTCTGTTTTTCAGATTCATCTGACAGCACCTGAACATACCACAGCCTCTAGAGACTTGATTAGTTGGCTGGACTGCCAGAAATCGCCCTTCTGCAGTGAACTTGTGTGGGGCTGTGTGTGTGAGGAATTAAATGTTAAGGATGCAGTTGGTCGATGGTTTGGTCAGAACCAGCTTGGGTTCGGAAGGGTATTGGGCTGAGAATCTCGGCCCGATCACACCTCTAGTTAGAGTAACCTTTCAAGCAATGAGGTGTCTTATTTCTGTTTGGGCAGAGGAGTTGGTCCAAAGAAAAATAGACGACTCCTATCGTAACTGGGCTGTTTATGTTCACAGCTTTTTAATGTCAACTTGTAACATTTACCATTAACAACGTGGTTAGCTATGTCAGCTAGCTAGCTTAACAAATCTGGTGCTTGACTGACGTGACTGATAATTATGTGTGACACCCTTTGATCTTGTGCTGGAAGTGACGTAGCCAGCAAAGAAATCTGAACACAAGATGTCAGCTGGACACATTTGAAGATGCATGACATTGTTCTGCTGTCCATTTGTGATTCGATCGCCCAAAACACATTTCAAAACCGAATCTGAACAGGGTTCAAGTTAAAACAAAGCAGTGAATCAGAAAAATAAGACTTTATTTTCTATTTGCTCATAGTGTTTATGTTCTATGCACAAACAAACATGCCCACACCTCACAAAACCCTGCAGGAAGGTGCCATAATGCCAGATTTTGTGTGAATTTTAAAAGAGCGCACACTTCTTCCTCTCTGCTGTTCACCTCTCTACTGCGTTTGTACACAGACCTGCAGCTCAAGACACAGACAGAGAGCAGAGGAAAGAGACGAGGTAGCAGTGTAACCTGGTCGCAATGCTTTTATACGCTTGCAAAGTCCCGACTTCAAGCTGTTATTTGCCGTGGGCTACAAACCACTCCAAAGGCTGACACCCAGAACCCTCCTGAACACACCAAAGAAGAAGAAAATAAGAAAATACTAGCAGAATGTGGAATCACACACTTCTATGGGTCATAAGAGCGATGGGAATTACTTTTTCTATGTTTTTAGATTAATGATATTCTATATTATTAATATTATATTATGTTGCTTTGCTACTTGTGGATAATTTGTTTGTCAGTCTCTAATGGCTTGTAAATACATTATTTGTGTGTCCTCAGTCTTAAAACTTTGACACATTCACTTTTTCTGACAAAATAAGAAACTTTATTTTTTTAGGAATTACAAGCAAAGACAAACTTTCATATTCATTGCTATCTCTACTTTTCATCCTCCCACTTGCTGCCTCTAAATGGCTCTTTGCTCTGCTGCAGTCTGTGGTGTTTCTCTGAGACCATGAACTCACACCAGAGAGCAAAGAGACATCGTTAAAAATGAGAAACGGACACTCCAGTGGCTGGAAAACAAACAGAGCCGTTCCCTGTGGCTCTCTCAATATTCCAGAAAAGGGAACAGAAGTCTGCACAGTGTGTAGCTCTCAAAAATACATTTTTATTTAGCCAATGTTTCGATCCACAGAATCAGATCAGGATTTGAGGAAGATCCAGTGGATCGAAACGTTGCCTAAATAAAATATTATTTTTTGGGAGCTAAACGGTGTACAGAGTTTTCAAGTTTTGTCCTGCACCTGGATATTTTCCTTTGATGTGCACACACTTTGTCTCTCCTTCTCTGAATATTCCCCATTAATCTGCTTAATAAGAAATTGGACTCCTCTTCTTTAGACCAAAGGCAACAGCCAGATTAAATGGGATCATTTGATGGCAGAAGACTGCATTTAGCTTTTATAATATACCACCAGAAAGCTGTTGAATTAGCTTAGGAAACTTCACGCTGCTGAATTGAATGGGTTACTTCTATGAAATTGGCTGCACAAACTAACTGTTAATGATGGGAGATCAATTTAGAAACTGTTTTGTACAGCTGTTGCTTCCTTAATGAAACATTAATTTGAAAGGTGAGCAACTTTTCAATAATGGGAAATAAGAGCATCTGAAGAGTTGCTTGAAAACAGCTCCTTTCTTTAGTTTTAAAAAAAAGAAGGTTTAATTGAGATGTAAAAACAAAAACAAAATAATTTGCTCCAAATTACTTTGAAAGGCTGTTGCCTAACAAGATTGTAATGGCACATTTGTTTATGTGACAGACAAAGCAGCAGTGGAATTACATTTGCACCTGCTCCTGTTTTAATGGTAGTTTGTGTTCAGAGCAGAATGGACATAGACGTAGTGTATCTCAGCTACAATCTAACATTTTGTGTGCTGGTGCGCACTCAGTGTCTCGCTGTGATAAATTATTATAAACAAAGACTCAGATCCCATTACAAAAGGACCAAAATAGGCTCAATATGTTTTTCCAGGATTGTCATTATTCAAACTGAAATAGCTTATTCAGTTTGCAGCATTGGCTGCCAGCAGGGTAACCACAAAAAAGATGTATAGGACCAGAATAAAAGGAAACAATAGAGGTCTATAAACAGGTTTTCTATGGAGCAAATAGCTTTACTGCTTACTAAACTGCTGTCAGACAACATTTTTATGATTTTCAAACTTTGTGCTAAGTACTGTCAGGAATGAAAGAGGGACTCAGACAGTTTGCTAAAGGTTTTTGTCAAGGGAAAAACACAATTACACACCGTTACAAGTGAAGGCATTTTATTCAAAACTTTCAATAAAGCTGCAGTTGGTAACTTTTGCTAACGAGCTAACAAGCTAATGTTAGTGTTTTATTTCATTTGTTGTCGCTCTTATTTGCAATGCTCTCACACTATGTCACTTACGATGGCTGTCTATGGGTACTATGACTTTTTTTTTTTAAAGAACACAAAAATGTTATTAATGTTTACCCCAAATGTTCCAAATGCAGCTTTAACAACACTATACCAGTGCTACATGTCATTGTCCTTCGTCAACACTGGCCACATAGGCGACAGAAACCCCGCCCATTTTTCCCAAAATAGCCTTATCTATGAGACATTGTGTTTGTTTACATTTTGTTCATATAAAATAACTGCGACAGAAAGCACCTGAAAATGTTTACATTTTGTTCATATTAAATAACTGCTACAGAAAGCACCTGAAAATGTGTGACGTTAGTTGGAAGTGATGTCTGTGTCAAAATCCTTCTTCACACTAATATTCAAGCTAGGAAGGCAACACTTGTAAGGAACTATTTTTCCAGGTGTAATAACTTTCGTCTCCTCGGCTCCTCTCTCTCTCTCGCTCAGTGATTTTTGACCAAATAAATACAGATGTTCCCTTCTGAAGGGAGAATTACCTATACCTAGCAACTTCCACTTGTCATATAGTGCTTCTATACCCTGTTTAAAAATGCAGTCTGAGATCTACCAAAGTATACATGTGGTCAAATTTCAACAGCATTTGTAGAAGCTTGGGCCGTGTCTGTCAGTGGTGAGAAGTCAAAAATAGACTGTGACTGCCCTTTTAAGAAAACATAGGTTGTTGAAATATTTAAAAACTGTCCTGTGGTTTCTAAAGTAAAGGTCAGGCCCCTCTAAAGGGTCACAAGATAAAACGTAAGGGGCCAGTAAACAATTTATGAGAGATGATTAAAGTACACAAAATTCTGCTCAAGTACCTCAATTTTTTTTTATTTTAATTATATCAGTTAATTGTAATTTCCACCACAATGCCCTGTACACTGTAAAATACAACAAGCTGGCTTTACTGTAAAGAAAGTACGAAAACTCGTGCCTTAAAAAAAAAAAAAAAAAAAAGAAAGTAAA
>JAQFJA010000001.1:27433940-27444144 GCA_029874485.1 Naso brachycentron
GAGAGAGTTTTGAACATACTGACGAACCAGATGGACACCAGAGAAGTGGAACAATGTTTGATATTTTTTCATTCATGATCCCAGCTTGCCAGTGCATCCACAGTAACTTCTGTGAATCCAAGCAGACATCAGTGCAGATAGAGCTGCATTTTAAGCCTACAGCCATTAAATATTTTATATTCAAAACAAGCTGTACTGTATGTTTGCAGTCTTCTGTGTGTCACGTGTCACACTCAGCATATGGAGCCATATTTTCCCTCAACCTGCACGACAAAGTTGTTGCAGTTTGACAGCTTTAAGTTGACGCTGTTGAGGTTCATATGAATCGACGTTTACATTAACACCTTCAGATATTGTCTGTGTGCAGCCTGTCACTGTTTAATCTGGCTGTCATCGTTTATCTGCAACGTGATAACAACTTGTAAATTTAGTGCACTGGGCAGACAGAATAATTTTTGTCATTGCTGCTGATCTCCTGAAGTGGCTGATATTTAAATTGATAACAGGCGAAATTTTCTCATCTATACATTTAATGTCTTCAGTGCTATGCCGTCGTTGCTCTGGTGTGTTTATTTTTGCTCTGCAATTTACACAGATTATCTGTCATTGCTGTTTTTATTCTGCTTTACTTTCCACTCTTGAGTTTCGCTCTCGGTGGCACTTTTGAATTTTAGCCACAGTTTTCTTTGCACATATATCAACCCAGCATTCAGAGGGGTTTTGTCACAGCCGGTCGCCACAAAAATGCTTACATTCGTGTTTTTGGAGACTGTGAACACATCAGATCTGTACATTTCACATAAAATCTATTATCTTTCCAGCAGTTTATATCAATGTGACATTGCTGTGAATAAATGTAGACCTATATGAGTCAAATGTTCCCACTGGGAAGATCAGAGGTGATGGTGACGCACTGGCAAGCTGGCCCGCAAGCAGCAGACTGGTGTTTGAGGCCACATCAAGGTCGACAGTTTCAACTGTGTTATTTTGGCAGCTGGCAGGAAATTTTACAGATTTCTGGCAACAGGTATTTTAAGCAAAAAGATGATTCCTTACTAAACATAAGAAGGTGGTTTTATGCCTCAACCCATCCAGACCTTAGCTAAATGCACTGTAGATGGCAAATAGACTGTATTCAGTGTCTTTCAACTACTAAAAGCGCTTTACAACGCAAGTCAGCATTCAGCGAAGGAGCTGGGGATCGAACCATCATTCTTCTAATTGGTTGACAATCCACTCTACCAACTGAGCTACATTAAAATAACATAAACAATAAGCATTATTTCCCAGAGATGAGATTGTCTGTTGTCTGTGGAGAGACACTAAACATTTTGCATGACAAAGAACTTTTTGATCTTCTTTCAAAAAACTGGATCAGCGTACTGCAGCATACATCATAGACATGGACTGCTTTGTGAGGGATTCTGGAGCTCATAAAGCTCTATATCAAATGCATTTCCATTATGGAAACACAGTCGGAGGAAGGTGACTTCATCGGTGACATTTCAGAAAATTTCACTTTGTTGTCAGCCATGCATTAAAAATCCTACAATGCCCAAAAATACATTTTTACTGTTGTAATGCAGCTTTTGTAGCAAAACACAGAGATGATGAGCAACTCTCCAATCTACAACTGAGGACAAAGTCATGTGCTGGATGTGTGTGTTTTCAAAATTGAATTGTTATGTTTTTAAGTGGAAGAAAATTATTAAACAATTGCACTTCAAAATATTCAATTTTAAAGTGATATAAAACAGTAAAAAGGTTGAAAGTCTTGAGGGGCTTTAAACAGCTTTTTTTCTGTCCTTTTGCAGCTTTCCTGGCCCTGTGTCCTCATTATGTCCTTGATGCTTGTTGTCCTGGCTTCTCTCAGGGATTTTGTCACTGGGGAAATTGGCAAAATTAATGGCTAAACCTTATAGACCAGTGACTTTTATGGGGAATCAATACATCACAAAGAAGAGCTACCTCTGTCCACTACAAAACAAGCAGAATTACTCTCAGTGGACTGCTGACATTCCTTGTGCTGACATTCCTTGTGTAAGAAGTTTTCAAAGTGTAGAGGTATTTTCTTGCACACTGAGCTCTCACTTCTATTTTGACAGTAAACACTGTAAAATCAGCCATAATGATACATTAACAAAAGATTTCCCAATCTGTCATATACAAAATTGAGTGTGAGGTTTGAGATGTCTTCAGGTTGCATTACTGTACAAAATATCAATGTTGTTCTCAACAGTGCAGCTTCTCAAGGTTAGTTGTACAATGCTTAAAAAAGCACCAGAGTCACATCTGATAAAACTGATATTTTCAAATTTGAAAAATTTATAGAAAAACGATTTCTGCCAAATCAAATGTTAGAATAAGACTGTCATGATGAACTCTGACCAACCACATACTTCACATTCCTAATAAAAGCAGCTCCCAGTGAGTCCACATATAAAAGCTACTTATCACGCTGCACAGTGCAGAAGGTGCTATGTCAAAAACAGCCCTTGTAGCTCCTGATATTATAAGTCTATTTTCTTTTCCGCTTTCAGAAACTATATAAGGGTTTATAGATGGGCTTGTAGAGTTGAAAATCACACTTATATAATCTGTATAATAATAAAATGAGTGAGAGTTCTTTATGTTGATAGTTATTTAATACATATTCTGACTTTATTATTGGTCGAAGAGCTGCCATTGGTGAATGGAACAACATCCACTCTGCCACACACTAAACCTTTACAAGGGTGACTTTATATTAAAGGTGTTGGATATGAATAGGAGTTCCCATCCAACACCGATAGTATTAAGTCACCATCGCAAAGGTTTAGTGTGGAGGGTTAAGTGACATCTAGTGGTGAGGTTGCAGATTGCAACCCACTGAATATCCCTCCACTCACCTTTCCCTTCCCAGCATGTAGGGAGAGTTGACAGTAGCTGCTGAAATGTGCCATAAATGCAAAAAAGCTTATTCAGAGCAAGTGTTTGTCTATTCTGGGCTCCTTTATCTTTGGACATATATATGCATGCAACAATTTGATATCTTTATCTATTGAGTCTCAAGAGTGTACACGTGTGTATGTCTGTGTGGGAATCACTCGACTGTTAGTTCATTTATAGTAGAGACACTCTGTTTCATTGTTTTCTTTTACCTGCCAAGGACGTTAGATGTAGCTGAAAGTTGTACAAAACATATTTCGTCTTCTTGACGTAGATATTTTTTTGTGTAACCTTATATACTAAACTAACTGAACTGTAGAAACATGGCGTTGCAAGAGAGTAAACTCCTTTGGAGAGGGACCACTCCCTCTAGGCTCATAACAAAAACACATCAACTATTCTTATTTTAAGGAGATTACAAACTGATGAAAACATGCCAAGGGATATTATATTCTGTTTTCTGCCATATTTTGCCAATAGACACCCCCCCCTTTAATGGTCTAAATACGAATGAGAAGTGCAAAAGCTAGGTTTGGATGAACTAGTCAACATGTAACATCTTGCTAATTGCTCCTGTAGTGATGTCAAAACTGAGGTCTGACATCAGCCACCAGCTGCAACTGAAACTCAAAGGTCTTATTTTAAAAATCAGACTTTAAACTGAAAGAGATCTTCTGTTCCTCTGTTTGTACCTGCAGGAACATAACACGATTGGCCTCTGAGCAAGATAAGACTCGTCACGGTCATGTGGTCATTATGTATCCCCAACAGCAACACACACACACACACACACACACACACAGAGTGCGCTAATAACCTGCAACCACTCCTTGACAGAGGTTTATAGCTGACGGGAGATGAGGAGGTGAAGAGGTCACTCATTCCCCGAGGGAGATTGCATCTTGGCAGCTAGATTGCATTTCATAGTTCAAGGCCTCATCTCACACCATCACCAGTACGAACAGACGTGTAACAATTCAAAGTAACCTAGCAAAGGTAACCACTGAGGCCAGCATCCCTTCAAAACTCAGTGATAAGTTGCAAGGAATTGCACAAAGGAAGTCCGTGGCGAAGAAAAACAACACAGACAAAGTGAAGATCGAGATCTTAAAACGTGAAGCGCAGCTGTGGAACATGACAGGCTTCACAGTGCGAATGAAAGTGATCTGTTTTGAGGCTATCGAAGCGGGATTGACAGAGGCAGACAGACGAAGCTCCAACATCCCCACGGCAAACAGATACGATCGGCCAGATAGAGCAGATTGACAGCAGATGCTTTGATGGGCTGAGAAGCTTTGTTGTGCAGGGAGAGGGGTGAAGCGGAGGTAGGTAAAGAATTACAACACAGCGGTAACACTGTGATTAACTGGTCTACAGACAATACGAGCTCCAAATATGCCGAAGCTTAGCACAGCAAACAATGCAGAGTACACCCACACTGAAAGTACTGTATAGGCTACAGAAAGGCTCGACTCACCCACACAGTGGGCTTTGTACACATGATCTAAATGCATGATCTGTCTCTTTCTCACACTCCCCCCTCCTCACTCTTCTCACATCACTCTGCTCACACAAACACACACAGCAGAGCTCCCTTTGAACAAGATAAGAAAAACAGAAGAGAGTGGCAGAGAAACATAAAACATAAAAGTCAAGAAAGAAAACACCACTTTCTGCTAAACAAACATCCCCCTAAAAGTCACACACAGACACTCAGAGCTAAGAAACATTAAGGATCATTGACTTACCCAGAAAAGGAGATTGAAGAAGACCATTCCATATCGCAGGGCCATCATGCAACCCTCAGCCATCCTGCAGCGTCGCAGTTCTAGGAGGAATATGAAGGAGAGGTCCAGGTAAAACACAACATACTTCTTCCCCTGGGCGTAGCGCCCCTTTGACGTCTGTGGCCCCTTTGTGGTGTGGAAGCCGAACGCAAACGGTGGCCGCTTATACTCAAACTCCCCACTGAAGCGGTGAAACCCAGATGTGAACGGCGGCGTGTCGGGCTTGCTGTCCAGAGATGGACTGCGCCGGTACGGGGTCTCATCAGTGCTCGAGCGGCGCATTATGGAAGGTGAGTGAGCCTTTTAGAGTCTATAATAGTCTGTGTGCTTCAAAGCAAAGCAAAGTCCACAATGAAGGACCAGAAGTTATTCCACTGAGAAATGGATTACAGCAATGTTTCAAGCTATCGTCACTTTAGCTCAAAATAATTATGACCCCTGTTGAACCCTGGAATGGATGATTCAATTAAACCCCAAGTGTGTTCACACTTGATCTGAGTTAATCTGCAGGAGATAATGTTCTGCCATTCACTTGACTGAAGTTCCTCTCTTTAATCCTATAGTGCCACTATATTCCGCAAGAGACTTTGCACAATCCTGCTGCAACACCTGTGTAATTCTGTGTATTTAGGACGTAATCCCAACACACACACACTCACGCACACATCTGCACATCCCAGTCTCCCTCTCTGTAATCACTCAAACACAGGTGTCACGCTCTCAGAGATAAGCTGGTTTGCAGTTTCATCTTGTAACAGTTCAATCAGGGAAACGACTGGAGGGCTTCGACTCGCCCGCTCCAGCAGCTTTTGGGACGGCAAAATGATCCAGAAACGTCCTACCTGGTCTCATGAGAAATTCCAGAGCAGGTGCTCTCGGCTGGGAGGTAATAGCTCCCCCGCTTCAGCCAATCAACTTCTCTCACTCAGTAACAGACCGCACATCCACTGAGAATGGAAATGCTTCGCTGTGGTCTGAGCCGTGGCTGAGTGTTCAGCATGTGATTCTGGCTGTCGATGTGCTTTTGCTGACATGCAAAAAGAAAAACTAAAGATAAAGAGATGAGAGGGAAGGATGGAGTAATGAATGTGAGAAGGTGATTAAAAAGAAGCTTGAAGGGATGAATAACGCATGTGAGTGGACCATTCTTGAATTATTGAGTTACAGTCCCTCATGAATTCCTGCCTTTCTAAATTTTCTCCTCGCGTCTTGTGCCTCTGCCCTAACTTGTCCTTATTGTCTCTGAAAAGTGTCCAGGGTTTACGCTGCCTCTTTTCACACCTGAAGCAATTCACCCTCTTCAAGTCCCTCTGTTCTCCTCCTGCACCTCACTGCGATCCCCTCTTTATGCCCCCCCTTCTGTGCTGACGGCGGTTAATTAATTTCCAGACTCTCATCAGTGAGGCAAAGTGTGCGGCGTCCCCTCTTCACGTCTCTCCCTCCTCCGCTACTGTATTTCTATCCTCTTCTCTAGGTGGGCAAGGAGATCAAGGTGTCCACCAGGGTCATGGCCAGGCAGCAAGAGAAGAAGAAGCAGGAAGGAGAGACGGGCAGGGAGAAGAGAAAGAAGCAAAAGAAAGACTGCAGTGTTTGAGTGGTAGTCCGGTCCTGCTGCCTGAAGCTTCCTCCCTTTCTCTCTCTCTCACAAGCTCCTGTCCTCTTTCCTCCCTCCCCTTTTCTTTCTTCCTTTCTCTCACAAGCTCCGGTGCTCTCTTCTCCGCACGCACAATCTCAAACACCCCATCCCTCCACAGTAACTGTCCCCAAAACCTGGCAGCGCGTACGGCAGGAGCAGTCATTCATATTCTGGCCACACCCTATGAGGGAGCGCAACCAATCAGTGTCTGGTAGCCCCATCCTCCCTCGTGCACGCACCAATCATGCCCTACCATCTACCAGATAACACTTATACACGCACACACACACACAGGATATATGTGCACAAACAGACACACACAAAACCTGGTGTGTAGTTAACATACCAATGCTGAGAAGCCTGCTGCACTTGCGCTAGTGCTTCCTCCTCCTCTCCTCTCTGCCTCCTGCCTGGAACTAATTCCACATGCAGAGGTTGTTCTTGTGCACAACCCAGGCTGCTCTCTGCACGCTTGGCTTCAGTCATGTTCCTCTCCCCTTCTCTGTCCCTCTGGACCTGGACCCGGGTCTAAGCGTGTCCGTAGAGCTACACTTGGCACAGATTTCTACGCTTAAAACAACTCACCTGAAGTGTGTGTCTGTACGTACATGCTGGGAAGCGCACATTGCTGCTGCTGCTGACACTCACAGAAAATAACTGCATGCTCTCCACAACCTGGCAGCCATCTGGGTCAGTGGCTTGATGAGTCCACGGGGACGTTTGAAAGCCGCTAAGGTGCTGACTTTATTCATGGCTGCATCAAGTATTTAATGGATTTCTGGTTTGTCTCTTGTGGGTGTTTCTGTCAGATCACTGTGGCAGCAGCCTGAAAGAGCAATGCCGCTTCCTGACTGACTTATATTTTTAAGATAAGAAAAAATAAGATAAGAAGGGATAAGATAGGATAAAACTCCATTGATCCCCCAACAGGGAAATTCACTCTAAAGCAGCACAAGAGTCAGAAGTTGAGGCAAAAAGTGATTAAAGTACAGATAAAAATGAAACAAGATAAAGCAAGTCAAAATAGAAAAAAAAATAAATAAAAAATGAACTACCGCCTGGCGGTGACATGCCTCCGCAAGGCATACAATTTGCCAGACAGTGATATGCAGTGGTGGGTTAAGAAGAAGGCCTGGGGTGGTTTTTATGGTAGTGTGATTGGTAGAAATCTTTTTTTTTTAATGGTTTGGGTGTGTGTTTTGTAATAAACTTTTCATTGCAAAGCTAGTTAAGTGTAAGGGGACCAAATTGATGCATTAAAAAAATTATTAATTAAATAGGAATATAGTAAAGAGTGAAAAACATTAGTGTTAGTAATGAAAGTAAATTAGACAAATGGTCCTTTGATCTTTGACCTCCAAACTCTGATCAGTTCATCCATGTGACTCAAGTTTAAAGAAAATGCCTCAAAGCATTCTTGAGATATCATGCCATCAATGCCAGGGCCCTGGCTGTTACCAACACAAAGACACAATGACAGCAAAAACAATATGCTTTATATAACTCTTTCACATACTGGTGAGACCCAGAAGCATAATTACATAGCGTGTAGTAAGTATCAAAAATTTATACATTTAATTGCACCGAGACCTTAATCACACAGCATACAAGCAAAAAAGGGCATGCGTATCTTATGTGCTGATGGTGTTTTTTCCAAAACTGTCCACAGGATTAAAGGCAGCATCATAAAGATAAAATAGGTTTTTGGCTCCATCAATCGAGCAATTTAGTCCTCTGAAAAGGCAGAGCTTTGCACCCAGCACCACACCTGAATTTACCTGCTCTTCTGCAACATAAATATCAATCTTAAGCAATTGCGATCTGAATCTGGACCCCCTGGGATTCTTAAGTTACACAACAACAATTGCAGGTGATGCAGCACTGACTGGCAAATACCAAAAAGGAAAAGGTTGAAAGTTGAACAGTTTTAACTTTGGCTAAATTTGTTGGAAGATTTTTGTCACATTAGTTTATACGATCTATCCATGCACTCAGCAATCAGGATGGCATGTTAGGGCCCAACCAGTATATCAGTTTGCTGATATGATCGGCTGATATTGGCCTATCATAGATACATTGGTATCAGTGTATATGTCTCTGATATGAGCTGATATTAAAACTGTTTCTTAAAGTGATATTTCACTGCAAAACCAAAACTGTGTATCAATTACTCACCCTTGGTGTCTTGATTTAAAGAATATATTATATAAGCAAGTTTCAAAGCATCAAAACCACTAAAGAATGTCATCTAAAACTCTCAAGGCTTTGTGTGGTATAATCCAAATCTTCTTTATCATGTCATAGGCTCAATATTTCCAAATTACTTTGATTTCCACTAAAAAGCTATTAAATCAGACATCCGACAACTTGCTCTCAGCTAAGCAGAGAGCAGCCTTGCTTAATGTTTACTTCGTCAGGCCATTGTGTGCGTACATCCATGGCCAGTTAGAGCAGGGTGGCGGAGTTATATTGTGTTGAATCGCACTGCATTGTGACTTATGTGTGAGTCGTATCGTATTGCATGGGTAGGTGCTGTGTACTGTATGTATCTTTAAAGTGACTACGAGGAACTTTCAGTTTTTGTTGACTCTAGCGGCCCCTTTAGACAAAAGTGGTGGTGAAACAAGGGCCCACTGTCGTTAAGATCTTAAGCGCGTGCCAGGTAGGCAGAACTCCCCACAACACCGGAAATGTGTGCATTTCTTCTGGACGGGAGTGAAAGAGAGACCGCAGGATGGATCACGATGAGGTAATGTATTTATATGTGACTGAGAAATAAGTTAAAAGCCAGTTGTATGGCACTAATGTCCCCTGAGACCTGTTACCTCTATTTTCTGCAGGCTAACGTTACACAGCCATTTACATTGACGTTACATGTTAAGGTGCAAACTAACAGCTGTAGGCATAGACTATAATTATGTTACTGTCATTGCACACAACAACGAAATTGAATTACTGAAAAATATAATCATCAGAGAAATCATGAGACCGTTTCATAAATATTTAAAAGTTTCTCGTAGCCACGTTAATGCATCAGATCGATGACAGTGTATCGTATCAGCCTCATACTAAAGAAGCCTAACCCTAAAACAGTGGTTTTCAAAGTGTGAGGCGGGCCTCCCCTGGGGGGCGCCAGAGCACTTCAGGGGAGGCGTGGGACGAGAAGAAAAAAAAACCCAACAACCTGAAAATAACTTATATCTAGGCTAGCTGGCTTACGTGAGGGGAATGGATCAATTCGTAACACATACAGTGAGAGACGTGCAACAAAACAGAGGAGTTACGACAATGACCCCTCCAAAAACGCTATGTAAGTGCCCATCTTCTTCACCTCCGTCTACCTGTACGGGAGCGGATTTTCTGCATAGACCATGAATAAAAGCAAGTAGGCCAACTCACAAGGCTACAGGTAAAGGATGATTTGCATTTGTTCCTTTCCAAAGTGGATCCTTGCCAAAATCACTGTTGAAATTGTGTCCAAAAGTGTGTTTAAATGATGTCCCGTTATTTTCACATCTTATCAAACATTTGAAAATAATGGGACACATTTGAGTATGTTTAAAAGATGTTATGAATAGATTGACATATTTAAAATATTCCAAAAATATTAACAGAAGAACATGTATGAAATGTTTAAAAAATGTTAAACAGATTTAATTCATTTATTTCATAAAATACAAAATGTTAACTAATTTATATATTTATGGGGAGGAGGGCACAGTTGTTTTTATACTCTCTGGGGGGAGGCCCACAGCCTCAGACTTTGAAAACCCCTGCTCTAGATATTTGACTCATCAGTGACAAAATGCTTGCTACACACGTACACATGTGCGTCAGGATCTCACGGTTTTCC
>JAQFJA010000001.1:27540835-27551349 GCA_029874485.1 Naso brachycentron
CCGTGAGGGTGTTTTATCTCCAGAGTCAGTCTTATCTCAGTTATTTATCTCAGTCTACTGCAAGCACCATGTAAAATAATTGAAACTATATTTTGGTTTAAGTGCAACAGTTACATCAGATCCAAGTTATTTAAAAATGTACTAATAACTACAATCAACCACTGCAGACTCGCTGGTATCAAGACAAGTCACTGAAGTGATCTGTGATTATTATCTCATGGGATGATCAACATTTTGCACTTTTTGTCAGCAGAGTTAGTGATGGTGTTTTAAATGTCCTTTGGTGACTTTTGTTGAGTTAAAAAGCAGATGGTGAATGTGACAGCAACTGAGTGTCTGTTTTATCAGAGTGCCATCAGTAATGGGCACTCAGTCACACACTTGTAGGTGGTCACAGCTGGATTAAAACCAGCTGTTGTTAATGACTTGACCACTACAGTGTTGAGTCTTCCTTTCATTTTGAGACATGTTCCTTAAAAATCTCCAAGCTTGTGGAATTTTGTGCTGTTTTAGCTTTTATGCTAGCACTAACCAGGTCAAGACAAAAAGTATTCTTCTGACAAATTTTCTGCTCCCACTGTGTCTTTCTGCAATTAGCTCAATGATCTTTGTAATTTGTTGGAATGAGCTAAAGAGACATTTCCATGATAATAGCAGCTGTTTTACCCAAGTAAAGAGATGACATTTGACACCAGAGCATCAGCTATGAAGGCTGTGCAGCAATGAGTACAAATTCTTTCTACTGATAAACAAGACTAATTGTTGAGTTGATTATCCAGTTAGTTTTTCTCCCTATGTGATGAACTTTTACAGCCTTTTCTACATCATTAGGAAAATCATTAAGTGGTAAAAATAGGAAGTCGCTGTGATTTATTGAATTTGTAATATTTTGCTGTCAGTATGTTGAGTCCAACACACACATGAATCAGTTTGAAGACCCGTCCATGTCACTCCTCCTCAGCCCACGCTTGTTCCCACAGTGATGTGGACAATGACCTCGGTGTCCTCAGTGGCAGCTTCTGCCGCATGAACGCACTCTTTCCTCACAACTCTTTTTTGTACTCAGTATTTACAATGGCACAGCATCAAACAGTATAGTTATAACAATGATTATCTTGTAAGTAGAATGTTTGGCTGGCTAGCTAGACAGACAGAAAGACAGACAGACAGACAGGTGGATGGGTGGGTAGGTTCCAATAAAGGTTGACTTGAAATTATCTGTGGTAATAATGAATTAATCAGTACAATAGCAAGTAAACTGACTAGTTACATTCAGAAAAGTATAGATTTAAAAAATATAGATCCATTGTCCCTCATGCCAGACAGTGAAAGTTCTAAAGGTCCAACCACAGATCAACATTACATACTTAGACAGTAATTCATTTGACAGGAGTTAAAGTGTGAACAGTAAAATACATGAATTGTCCCAACAGTATTTTTCTATACCTGCAATGACCCGTCCTACACTTATTTGTTAGTGTTTGTTGCTGGGTGAGATCAATCAGGGTTAGATGGTTGATTAGATGTTTAGATGGATTTGGAAAAAATGTCAGGATCGGAGCCAATCACAGGCAGATCAGGAAAATTATGATTTCACAAGACTTTAGCCTCAGACGCTGGCGCCTGGTTAGCATTAAGCTGACTGCAGGGACATTAACATCACAAAACAACTATGATTGAAAAAGTTTCTAAAGATAAGGCTGTAACGAGGATCTATGGAGTTGATCAATTTTGCTTAGTCACAGATTTTACAAAATTGTAGATTTAAGGCCTTCACACACCGGGAACGAAATAAACAACACAAGAATGCAAATTGTTCTGATGCAAATATTTTGGATCAAAACTATTAACATGGTAGCAAAACAAATATGTAACAGAAACAGGGAAATACACGTTTGTGAAAGAGTTTTGACAGCTCACTTCACTACAGCAGAGCTTCCTGCCTGTCACTGCCGAGGATGGACACTGTCGCCACGGCGAGGGGCGGGCACGACACGTCAGTAGACAAACCAGTGGCAGCTACTTTTCCACGAGCTGTTAAATAATCACATAGATGTCATTATGCTGTATTGTGATGTAGACTGAGATTGAGCCATTGCTGATGTTTCTGCAGGAGACGGATGTGACGTCATTTCCGCAAAATCATTGTGATTGGTGATGATTTTGTTTGCAGAGTGAGAGCTCACAAAAATCGACTAAATAGGTTGCTTTTTCGCGGCGTGATAAATTAATGTTCTGTGTGAAAGTACTCATGACCAATTAGCAGTTTGAAAAATACTGTTGACAAAAAAAACGCACCTGGTGTTTAAAGACCCTGGAGGTAAATTACCTTAACTGCAACAGTTATGGAACTTCACCAGTAGGGGGAGTCACAGCGACAGCGTGTTTAACTTTAACCAACTGGTGATGAAATAGCACTCTTTATATAAACGATGAAAAACAACAAACAGCATTTCCTAGCCAGGTTCTTTAATGCTAAATCAGTTTCTATAAGTGATGTTGCCACATTAAAGACTGAAATATTTGAGTCACATCCAAGATAAAGTCGTGTCTTTCCTCCTAAAGCAAAAATGTCTTTTTATTTGACGTCAATCTTTCGGTTGGGATCTTATATGGACTTAAACTATAACTCAACAGTGCTAAGTCATTTAAAAGGGCAGAAGCAATGAGGTCATGGTGTTCACATGAGCTCTCACAGAGTTGAGTGGGAGGATCTTGGCATGTGGACGACTGGAGCAGGCCTCCCCTCCTGATGCTGAGCCTGAAACAGAGAAACAGAGATGTCCAGTCCACTGAACTCCCCTTCTTCCGGTTTCTCTAAACCTGGCAGAATGAGGATATTGTAAAAATTTAATTTCCATGTCCAAAACTTCATATAGACACTCTTCAACATAACGCTTCCTCTTGAGGATCTCCAAGGCTTTGGCCAGCTCTCTTTCTCCTTCAGAGCAACTCAAGCATATTGGGATGACTCTGGACTAGAGGCTCACAGCTATCCTGTGATGAAGCAGACAGGGAGAGCAGGGCAATCTGTTGCAGTGTAAACACAGCCCCAGAAAAGCACTGGAATGTCTCTGCAGTGGGAGCTGGACTACAAGGTCAGCTGGAGGCCAAGGCAGGTGGTATACATCAGAATTGAGGCTGACATCTCAGCTTTAACTTATCCAAACAAGAGGCAGGCGGTATGTTATCCTGCGAGCGCTGGAGGAGGAGCAGGAGGAGGAGATAGAGGACGGAAGGAAGAGTGAGGAGAAAGAAATGGGGGAGTATGAGGGGGTGAAGCAGACAGGAACGAGTGGGAGTGTCTGGACTCTCCCTCAGTCCCAGAGGGGAAAAACACCAGCTAGCATAGGAGGCTAAACATGACATGAGACGTGCTGCCATTTCAGAGGCTTTGATCTCAATCCCGTAACTGATCTTGAGAGTTACAGTCACGAATCACTGGCAGCAAGTCCGAGACGGTTCCGCTTTGCAGCATGTTGGACTCCAACCAGTAAAAGTTCAAGAGCTGACCTTCCTCATTAAGTAACACTTTTCTTAATGCATTTATTTACTTCATACTGAACTGTTGAATTGATACAATACGGCAGCAATCTATCTTTTTTGTCTCAGACTACTGTCCAGCTGTGAGGATCAACTCTACTCTTGTCTTTTTCGATATCTGTCCACTGACGATGCTTGTGCAAATCATCTACATCACAGCAATCACATAGTTTACAGACTTTATCTTTGCACACACTGTAAGTTATTGTTGTTTCAGAATGTTGTTTATTGTACAAAACCTTCAACTTCTAATTTGCTCAAAAACCTTTTTTTGCTTTTGCAATTAGTCATTTTTACTGAAAATGACATTTTAGGGGAGACTTGAGGAATTGCCTTTATGGGTTGAGAACAAAACAATTTTATATTATAATACGCTTTTTTTTAAATCTTTTTTTTTTTTTTAAATCATATTATGAGATAGCTGAGAATAGAGAGATGACAGGAAATTAGTTCAGAGAGAGAGAGACTGGGAACAACATGCAACAGTTACACACTGTAATTCATTATCAGCACATTGACCCCCAAGCTGTTTATTTTGCTTATGAGGTTGAGAGGATGTTGACATGTAATACGTAAGTACTAGGGCTGGGCGATATGGGCCCCCCCCCAAAAATCCCCAATTTTTCCATACCACATTCAATTTTCAATTTTAATCTTTTTTTTAAACTATAAAAGACAAAATAACTATTTTATATACATTGTTTTTTTTTCAAATAAACATGAATTTTCCTATGGATATTAATTAAGTGCAAACCTTGCTTTAACCAGACTAAACCTTTTTTAAATAAAGGTTTATTAAAACAAATATGTATCTCCCAGTTTGGGGTTAATAAAGTGCCAGTCTAACTTTCACCAAACTTCACTATAAAAAATAAGACCCAGAGCTGAGAGACAGCCATAGGCTACCATATTTACCCTAGTTAAAGGGAAAATGGATTTTCACCATTTTAATTTTTTAACATTGTCTGAACAAATTAATTCAAATTTTGATTTAAAATCAATTTGTTACCCAGCCCTAATAAATACAGTATTAACCAGCCATACCTACGTATCAAAAGTGGACATATTTAATCCTGCAGTCATAAATGGTCCAAGTAGTGTTAAAATAACCCTGTTTATTGTTCCATGGGAAGTTTAAACGATTACAGTGGCTGAAATTTCATTAAATGTTTTGCATCTGACCTCTGAGCCTGAAAAGAGATGTAGCCTTCAGATCCACGTTGTGAAAACAATATACCATATTTCAGAATAACTTTTACAGAGTGGTGATGCTCAAGAAAATTTAGACTGTGTAATACATTTACTGTGAATACAACACTTAAAGGGATACGCCAATTTTTTTTCTTTTTGTTATTTGCCTCCCTTCCGAGTTCCAGACAAGAAGATAGATCCCATTCTTTCGATTGTGTGTGCAGTAACAAGGAAGAGACGGGCAGAGCTCGGCCGCCGCTAATTAGCTTAATTTAAACACTGGTAGTCAATGGGAAGTGTTAGCCTGCCTATGCCTTAAGTCATCAGATGAACGTTTTAACAACTCTAAACGGTCCTGTGTGCTTGTTGTGACTTGCTTATTTACTTACTGTTATTTTTAGACTCAAATTAGCAATTTATGTATCTCTTCTTCTTCTGCTGCTGTTTACTAACGTGCATGTGCCCTGCTGTTTATCTGAGTCTAAAAATAACGTAACATGGTAAATAAACAAGTCACAATAAGCACACAGGACTGTTTAGAGTTGTTGGAAAGCTTATCTGATGACTTACCTGATGGTGGAAGCAGACTAGCACTTCCCATTGACTACCAGCATTTGAGCTACGCTAATTAGCGGAGGTCAAGCTCCGTCCGTCTCTTCTTCGTTACGCACAATCAAAAGAATGTTATCTATGTTCTTGTCTGGAACTCGGGAGAGGGGCAAATAAAGAGAAAAAAAGTTGGCATATTCTTTAAATAACAGACCTGTGTTTATACTAGTTAACATTTATGAATGTGGTGCCAAGTTTAATGTTCCCTTTGTGAAATATAGGCTAAACTGCACCTTCGGAAGCAAAAACCCCTGATAAAAAGAATAAAGAGAATGTGATTTGAGATTCTGGACAGGAACACCTGCACGTCCACAGAGAAAGACAGCAAGTGTCTGGAGACATTACCTCTCTCACTGACTGCACCGCTTACCATCAAGCTCGTATATAAAGCCAAGGCCACTCACTGGTGTGTGAAATCCTGACCTTACTGGGAATCAGGAATTAAATAATCTTCTCATCCATGACAGTAATTTTGTGAGCAGCCCCGCAAATCCTTGAGATTACAGACTCACTGCTCACCGGCAGATCAAGATGGTTCGCCATAAATGGAGCCGAGCTGCAGTAAACAATAATTACAAGCCATGCTGCTGATATGACCTATTATGGAGGTATATGAAGCTATTGTTGCTGCTGGCATGTAATAGCAGGTTTTGTGGCGCAGTGCAGCATATTGGCATGGTCAGATTTTTGGGGCTAAATATTTACACGGTCTTGAAATAATATTACAGGGTTGTTATCAGAAAACATGAAGCCCCGATTGTTTTGGTCAGTTTCCTGGTGTAACTTCAGCCAAAAGACTGAGAGCTCCTGCTGGTTTCAGGAAATACGTCAAATTTCTCGGGCTGGTAAAATCGGTGGCTGATGATGAGGGACACAAAAAAAATGCGAGTCAGGCTAAGATAAAAACAATTTTTGTTTTGTTGGCAAGAGTTTCATCCCGTCACATTGAAAAGTTTTGTGTTTCAAACAAACACTATAGGAGCAGTTTGTTATGAATGTCAGTGCTTATTTATTTAAAATTGGATACTGTTTATATGGGCTGTTCCCATTATTTTTTACTTGTTTCTCCCACAGTTAAATGTTCTTGTAGACTCACTTGTCTGTTTCTGCTTCATAACGGTGGCCACTTGTCACTGCTCACCTAATAAGGCTGTGTGTATAAACTCTTAAGTGTTGAGAACTGATTAAGCAGTTAAGTAAGGCATGGAAAGTTCACAGTCAGGCCCTTATTTAAGCATTACTGTGACCATCACTTCAGCATTGGTTGTAGCTGGTAGAGATGGAGCTTATTTAAACTACTTTATCTGCTCCATAGCTTTGAGTTTCCCCTGGGGATCAAAGTTTTATCTGATTTTTTACGAAATAGCCAAACAAGTAACTAAAGTTATCAGATAAATGCAATGTAGTTAACAGTGCAATATTTTCCTCTGAAATGTAGTGAAGTAGAAGTATAAAGTAGCAGAAAGTACAAGTACCTCATAATTGTTTTTAAGTTATTCCAAGGAACTTTGATTTTGTGTCGATTGTAGCAGTGCATGTGGACAAAAGTGGTGGGCCAACCGATTCCAGTCATGAAGATCTTGTCTGTAGTGAGCATTTGTATTGGAAGAGAATGAAAGAAACATGCTGCTATTTTGCACAATACCAGTTTGACCATAAACACAAAATATTAAAATTATGTAAAGGAAAATCTCCTCCTGCTTCCATCCATAGATGGTCAAAAAGAACAGCATCCTCATAAACAACTAATCGTCTCTTCCGGTCTGTGTCCTGTAAAGCATTTTGGAGCGTTGCTGCTGATTGAGTGGACCCTGCAAAGGCATTGTAAAAGACAGGATAGTAATCTCCAATCCGGTCCTTAAGTCCTGACCTAACACCCTTTTAAAATATCATATCCGAGTCCAACCCTGTCCTTTCAGTGAGCAGTGCTGTGTCCTGTGTTGTTTAAAAATAGATCTGAGTAAAAAAATAATGATCGAACCTTCTCTCAGCTGCTTTCCTAGTAATGAGAAAGACTGGAGGACATGGCTATAGTTGATAAAGTAAGAATGAAGAAAAAGTTTTGGCTTTAGCGAGTGGGTGCTAAGGTTAGCTAGCTAACATAAGCATCCATTTGCTAACAAAACCGACCTTGTGCAGGTATCCCTGATAAACGTTATGATTTCAAACTGTGTTTTTGCTTCAGCCAAGACAGAGCATAGCTGATACTGTATACACCCAGTTAGGATTACTGTATCCCTAACACCATTACTTAATAAAACCTGTAACTTTTATGAGGGATGTTCGCACAGGGTCGGTTTGGTTCAAGTGAATGAGTGCTAATGTTAGTTAGCTAACCTTAGCACCCACTCGCTAAAGCCAAAATTTTTCTTCAATTGTTTGACGTACTTTATCAACTGCAGCCATGTCCTCATGTCTTTCTCGTCGCTACAAAAGCAGCACAATGAAAGTTCAATCATTACATTTTTTTATTCAGTTGTGTTTAAATAACACCAGACACAACACTGTGGCATATGGAAGACAGGCTTGGACCCGGATATCGTGCTTCGAAAGGGTGTTGCATCAGACTCGAAGTCAGCAAGCAGTTGTAACTATCTGGCTCAAATGGAGCTGCAAGGATCAATTCATACCATGACATAAATATAACTCATGTGCTTTACAGACTTTAGCATGCTAAGCAAGAGCCGCAGCAGAGCTAGTGTGCTAAGAGTGAATGAGATCAGTTAAGGGCACCACAGCTGGACCTTGATCAGCCTTAAATCTTTTCTGTGTCTACAGGAAACAAGCCAAGCATGATGTCAAACTGTTCCTGCACTGTATGTTCTCCCACATTACCAGTTTAACACAATATGAACTAGAAAACCGTGTGACAAAGAATCTTTATGCAATAAATATATGGTTTTACTTTAAGGATGTACTATATATAATAACATCTATGAAATTTTATTTTCATGCCTTGTGGAATGTATCTAATGACCAGTGGTGGAAGTGGTACTCAGATCCTCTACTTAAAATAACAGTATGGAACATTTCCATCTTTATCCTGACTACGACTGTTTTTATGTGCATAGTGATTTTTCTGTTTGTATTGTTGTATATTTTTTAATTGTATTGCTCTTGCTTGTACAGCACTTTGTTTTAAATGTGCTCTGTAAATAAACTTGCCCTTGTCTTTGACCTTTATCATGGAAGGTCAGGCGATTGACCCTTCACTAAGCTCCGCCCTCAAACACAAACAGGCCAATTAGAGCGTGGCATCTGCCAGCTCTGACCAGAGTCTGACTACTACATGGCTGTGCTCCACTGAAGCTCAGGCAATCTTTTCAGATTTTCGTCATTTTTTAGGCTGGTTCTGTGAATTTCGAGCTCATTTTTCGGCAAAGATCGGCAAGGTTCGAGGGAGGTTTACGTTCTTTACCTTTCCAAAATCAAACGCTGAAAAGTGTAATGTTATATCCTGGGCAAAACTGTTCGGGCATCTTCATTCCACGCTGAACCCCTCACAGTCTGCTTCGGCAACCCTAAAATAAACATTGAAACCATGTTCTGTTGATATTAGCTGGTTAATCTGAGTTACTTATAGCTATTAAGAGCGCTAGCAAACATGGCCAGCTAAGCTAAAGTCAATGGCTGGAGTTTAGAAATAGCAGCTCTCAACCGTTTGCAACGCTGGTAACCCTAACTCGAACTGACCAAAAAGCCCAACTTTACTTTTAAAGTTAATATACGAAGAGTCATGTCCTCCCCTTGTCCTAAATGGTCCGAAATCTTTACGAGAGTCCTTGCTTGTTTTATTAATGAAGTTAAACCAAAGTTGAAGCTGCTGCACTGTGATCTGTAGGCTTTAGCTTGTATCTCTATATTCATAACTCTAACCTATTTTCACCGCTGAGTCAGTTTGACATCCTGTATAAATCATTCAGATGCATACTGCAGACCGTCTGTCTGCTTCTGTCTGAAATCACTTTTTCGTTTTTCCAAAAATTAGACAATATTTCTCCAGGGAGTGCAGTTAGTGACAGTGTGAACTCTACAGCTCCGAAAGCTTGACAGGCACAGCAACAGTAACTAAGAGGGGCGTGGCTTAGCGAAGGGTCAGTTGTTAATTAAACAACAGTTAGTTCCACCTGAGTAATTTAATTGGACAAGAGGCATTCCACAAATCAGGGGAAAATTAACTTTGTTTGTCTCCACAACACATTCTTGCGAGATTCGGGAAGCGGTGCTTCCCACCTGACTTCGACATTTAAATGGTCTTATAGGTGAAACCATGAATTAAAAGTCAAAACTAACATCAAACAAATATGATGCAATCCAAAATCCATCTGTTTTAATTCATTCACACGACGTTATAACACTTTCAGACGAGGCAGAGGCATGGTGGTTCCTAACCATCTCCATGGGAGGCGTGACTCCGCCCATTTAGGAGACGGGAAGTGAAAACTGTAGAGTGGGGTATCTTGTGTAAATTGACTATCTTTGTTTTAACTAGCCATGTGTTATTCCGCCTCGTAGGCGTTCTAATCACTAACTGTCGGTTGCTAGGGTTACTTTGTAACAAAGTGCACCAAAAAGATGGACATTTTTCCAAATTATCATCAAAGGAGGGCGAAGAGAAGGAAAGACGCAAGCAACAAAGTGAGGTAGTGGGACCTTCTGTAACTTATAAAGTAAGTTAATGTGCAGGAATAAGCCAGTTGTTTGTGTTTTTCTTAGCAACAGTCCTGCCCCGGTCCAGTTGCGGAACTATTTGCATTGGTGGAACCAAAAAACGTTAAATGATTAAATAAACAAATAAGAATCTTTTTTGCTCATTACTGTCAACTAAATGAAGTTTGTAGAACTGCTGTATAAAAGCAATATCACACCTGAGTTTGTGCTGTTGTACTGAATATCATCACTGGTGTTATGCGGTCGTAGGCACAAGGCATGAGTGCCGAAGATCATTATCAGCACAACAGCGCTCCCTCTTGTGTGATATCGCTTAAATAAAACATTCATTTATGGGTTTGAATTTCTAATATGCAACATTTTCAGATGAAATGTCTAAAACAAGAGTATTTTTCTTATACATTTTGTTGAGTTGTATACTTACATCATCCTACGTGTTTCCAATAATATATAAACTCAGAGAAATCTGTAATTTTATTCAAGATAACAATGTCTTTCAT
>JAQFJA010000001.1:27620181-27634349 GCA_029874485.1 Naso brachycentron
GACTAATTATTAGGTAATTAACGGACACTTAGGAGGCTTTGATTTATTAAAAATAAGGTGTTAGACTGCTTTCTGGTTACATAAACAAATCACAATACAAAACAAACACCATTAAAAAAATTAAGTTAAAAATTTAAACAACTGTGTGCTATCAGCTGTAAAATCTTGAGCTAATTTTTAGACTTGCCAAGGACTTAACATAAACGTTACACCTCCGTTTATATTAACGTTGGTTCATTGCCGTCTGCAGACGCTTTCCTCCATAGTACACTGCAACTAAGTCAAGCTACATTTTCAATGAAGACAAAATCAGAGTGAATAAAGAGCTGTTACATCCATCAGTACTTGTATTAACACACGTGTGGCGGTGACGGTCCGGCTGTTTTTAGCCGTTTCGTGACTACTTAGCTAACGTTAGCAACACGGGAACATTTAGCTCATTTTTACATAAATTTTGCCACTGAGGTGCATCGAAATCCCGCGTTTGTAAACCTGTGTGCCGTTTGGATGCTGACTGGTGCTTCGAAGTGTTTGGTGGACAGACTGACGGTGAGGATTAGGAAGGATTGTGAGGGCTGAATAAGTGAAGTGTTTTGCCGTGTACCCACCATATTGGCTTGGACCGGTGGAAGAGAAGCACCGGAAGCTCAAACAGGAAGTTATAGCGCACATCTGCCGCCGACCAGCTGACACACAACTGACTGCGACCACTAGTGGCGGGAGGCTAGAAGTGCAGGGAGGAAGCCAAAAAAAGAACGAGGAAGAAAACGACGACGGAAGAAAAAACAAAGAAATAAAGTTTTCATACACACAAACCTAAATATAAATTCTACGGCAGTTCTTTTCATTAGATTATATTTATTTAGTAAGAAATATGACTGTTAGGTGTAAAATATCTTTTAATTATGATTAATGTATATTAATTATGACTAGGTACATTTTACAAATGGACAATATTGACTCAAAAATAATATCAAATTTTGGTTTTAATCTGCAAAAAAACTACACTAAAACCACTATTAAATACAACCAGGTGTTGTAGGAAATGTACAACTGAAATAGATAAAATTCAATACTTCTGATGTACCAATTTTAATGCAATAAGTAATCTCCAAATGAACCTATTTTGCTTCAGAATGGACAAAATTAATAATGGCTCAAGTGCTCATTTATTTGAAATAGAAAACATTTATTATTGCTGAATTTCCGTTCCTTGGGCCTGAGGTCATCCTATCCTCAAGATGCTTTTTGGAAACAATGCCAGTGATTTTAGGTTATTCATAATTTAACATTTATTGTTGACTTAAGTCAGCAGATCTTGAATTTCTAAGAGATCTTAAAATAAATCTCTTGGGTAAAGAGCTGATAAAAATCATGTAACTGCCAGAAAAAATATTCCTCTAATTTTTGTTTTTGTTGTTTATTGTGAAAGTCAGAAATTGACCTCTTTAGGGCTTTAAAAAAATATAGATAAAAATAAGTAAACATCATTGACTATGCACCCTGTGACAAGGGCACATTGTTTAAAGGGTTGACCACATATTTTGGGAAGCTAACCTATTCTTTCACAAGATTGTCTCCTCTGAAGCTTTGCTGCTGTCCATGTTAACTCATTGTAGCATGTTCTGTAATTAAACCCCTAATTAAAAAAACGGAGAATAATACAAAATAATCAGTTTCACAGATACATAAGACAAAAGACCCCGAGTCCTCTCATTCATTTGTACACATCACCCACATGACGGGAATCATTCATTCACTTCAGCTGCCGGCAATGGAGATTCAGTTTTAAAACATCAAAACCATCTAAAACCGTCCATCCAAAAGTATCAAAAGCTTCGTGTGGTATAATCCCAGTCTTCTTTATCGTGACGTAAGCTCAGTATTTCCAAAACAGGGGGGCGGGATTCATCATTCAAGCTCGAGAACTTCTACTGCACACGCTTGGCCGGGCATTCAACAGGGAGCCATGTACCGCATGTGTTGGATTTAGGAGCTTTATAGCCAAATTAAAAGGGTTTTGAAAGTATTGAGCCTACGACACAATAAAGAAGACTTGGATTATACCACACAAAGCTTTTGAGATTTTTTGGATGGACGTTTTTAGATGATTTAGATGTTTTGAAACTGTATCTTAATAGACTGCCAACAAAGGCAGCTAAAGTGAGTGGCTCACATTTTTGGAAAAAATCCGATTACTGTGGAGAAACGCTGAAAGGAAAAAATATTTTCTTCAACTTAAGACATCTAAAGGTGAGTATCTGATACACAAAAAATAGTAATGCAGTGAAATATTGCTTTAAATCTACTCTGATATGAACAGATTGCTCATCCTCACACTTTTGCCATTTCACAATCGAAAAATGAAATGAAAAATTGAAAATGTCAAAATTCAGCATTTTCAGCACTTTATCACAAAATCATCTCACAAGAGACATTCCCACAAGGTGGAGAGATCTTTTATTTTACATAAAAAAGGGTGCAAACTGGAGTTTCCCTTTAGGTGTGGAGGGAATAAAAAGTGATTTTATAAGGTTCATGTGTGAAACATCGTATTATATGAATCCGAGGAGGAAAAAAAAAACAGGCATTGCAGATAAAAAGGACCTTTTACCTTTCTGTAAATTAAAACTATGAAACCATAAAAAGAAGAAATGTGGGTCCTTCATTCTTGAAGCCCTTGACTAACTCATTCAAATACATTTTTGAAGTGACATTCATATTTCAACACAATAATATTTATTTACAGTTTTAAGATTTCTCTTAATCATAACTCTGAAAAAAAGCTGAGGGGAGGATAAACTCTTGGAGCTGTACAATTTGATTTTCCACAGTCTGAGAGGGAAAAAAAAAAATAAAAAAAATCAAAGAATACATATTTTATACGGAATCCCAACGGAAAGAACAAAGAGTATAAGAGTGAACTCTGTACAATTTACAATTTTCAAATAATCATCACAATATTGCAGGAAATGTCACCCTAAACCTCTCCCTCACAGAAAAATATACAGTAAATCCAAGACGACTCTACAGTACAGCAACAAGGAAAAAAGTGCCAGAGAACCCAAAAAGACCGAAGCCGTTCATTCATTCACACTTGAACTGTCCTTTGCTTTGATTTACACAGCTTTGACACACAGGAACATGAGTTACACACAACCAAAGCCGTAAACACAAGTCTGACTGAAGTTTATCAGAAATAATGGCAACTGAACGGGAACTGAAGTTTTTAGTTTTTACATGAGGACTGGAAGCCATAACGTCTCACTGACCTGACAGTTAATGAGCCCTACAGGTGAGAAAGTTCACTGTCGTCCCCGACAAGCCATGCAGGAACCACGCATACAGAGCACTCCTATGTCATTCTGTACGAGGCCCAGGGGGTAAAAATTAAGCAGATCAGACCAATTATATAATGATATCTGCCATTTCAACCTAAAGCAATAGAGCTACGCGAGTCGCGACCACAGTTTAAGAAAGAAGCCGACGTTGCGAAGGTGACTAGTCACAAATTCAACTCTGAATTAACAAACCAGGTGGATAAAATGGTGTGGGTGTCTTTTTATTCACAACATAAAAAACAAACCAAACCAAACCGGAAATGACTTGAAAACACTTTTCTTTCCGACCCTCTTTAACATCTCCGACAACACTTCCTGGAGCTGAACAGAGCTGTGTTGCTCTGCTGTATTTCAAATTGACAAGTGGACACGTCAAGGACACAAGCTGGAACGCGATGGTCGAAAAACATTCAACTTTATATTTTCCTGGCACAGGTAAAAGGCATGGGCTAGTAGTCTCAGGAATGGCACTCGGGGAGTTCAGGGGGAAACATTGAAGGCTATATAGTCTGGATATCCATCTCACTACACGGAAATACTTTCATCTTTTTCACAACTGGAATAAAACAGTCCAGGTGCCGCTGATGCTTCTGTGGGGAGACTCACAGGCAGCGCAAGTCACATATTTGGTGTCTGGAAAAAAAAGGATTTCGCCGACACCAGATCCAAATACATAATGGTGAACATTCCACTGACACAAAAACAGTGATTTTAACCTCCGGACCAACATCGAACTGCACCTCTTCTGCATAAAAATAACGAAAACCCCTCACAACATCAATTACACCAGCTGGCACAGGACTCCACAGGCGAGTCTGACAACCTTCACCCGTTGAACACACTCAAGAGGCACTAAGACGTCTCAAACAAATGAATACCTGTCATTCAAATAGCCTGTTTGCCCACCATTCCCCAAATCCTATGTGTGGAATCACAATGAGAATGACCAAGAAAATAAAAACAAAACAGACAAGGTCCCGTAGATTTTCATATTCAAGTACTTTCAATAACACAATAACTTAGACCCCGGAGTAACTGACATGTCAGGGGCGAGAAGAAACCAAAAGCTATACAGTGTAAATACACGCAACAAGCAGGTTTACATACTGATTCATCGAGATAGTTCGAAACATCTACAACATTGTATTTCTAAAGATGATGGAGCAGGTCCACAAAATGCCAAATCGAACACTCCACTGAGAGCCGATTCACAGGACTTGCATGTGTGTGTTTATGTTCATGCGTGTTTGTGTGTGTGTGTGTGTGTGTGTGCAGAGAGGATTTGGTGGGGCGGGGTGTCATGGCACAAACAAAAAGGAGTGAGCGGGGGTGAAATTCAACTTAAAGAGTATTCCCTGCACCCTATAGGGAAGGCCTGGCGTACGAGGCAGCTACAATTAAAGTAATAAGCACATTTAAAGTACAGTATTAAGAAGGCAGGGTCTCGTCAGGGAAAGCCGGGGTCAACAAATGTAGTGCAGTCATGGTCTCAAGCTTTTTTGTTACCCTCTCTTTCCCCATAAAACCATGGCTATTTGGAATGAAAAAAAGACAAAAAAATTGCATTAAAAAAATTCACATTAGCAAGATATAAAATAAAAAAATAAAACACCTATGTACGTTAATTCACTCTCTGATTGGAGGATAGGCAAGGTGACATATTGAGGATATTGTTTCAAGGCAGTCCTCCATGACACTAAGTTAAAATTAAAATGGTATGGACACGTTCTCTCATCCTTGCTGACGTCAAGGTTTTCTCTCGCGGCGTCGAGGAGAGAGCTGTTCGAACATGAAACATCGCTTTGCAGCACAGGGGTCTTCAGACGGGACACGCAGGGGCAGGGATGCTTAACACCATGACAGAGTATCGCGCCAAACCTTCCATTTGGCATGGCTCTCTTGGGAATACATCATCAGCGTTACAAGGGAAGTCATTAACTGCTCTGACACTAGCTGGGAACAGTCTGCAACTCTGGGTTTTATTATACAGGTGATCCCAAAAATTGCGCCGCATATCTCACAACCATCATGCTGCCAACTTGTTCATCCAACTGTTGATGCGATGTTGCGTGGTGGTCGAGTGGTCGGCTGGTTGGGGGGTTAAGGCATTGGACAGTAGCGTCGAGAGGCTGTGATTCAATCTCCAAAGCACGTCACGCCGGTTTCTTCTGTCACTCCAAAGCAACGTCCCCCAGTGTCTACTGCTGTAGAGTCCATTATTAACCATCAAATTATTAAGATCAACAATATTTAAGACTCTTTTCCACTTAGTTTTGGTCTCACTCTTTCCTTTTTTTTTAAACATTGGTCTCAACTCCTTAACTGCAATTTCCTTCCCATGCGCATGACAGATTATATAAATGCTCCAAAGTCATTTACTCTTCTGTCCATACATTCAGTGTGTATGTTTTAGAATTAGTAAGAAAACTGGTGGCAACCAAGAGATAAATAGCATAAATAGCATTTTTTTTCTCCTCAGCTCCATCTACAAGTGTCAGGACGCTGCTCATCAACACAAAAACAACAGGAGCGAAAACTGCATGAGAGTCAGAAGAGACTGTAGTGTTTTGATAGCGGGGTGGTTAAGGGGAGTGCTTTAACCAAGCAGCGTGTGCAGAAAGCATCCTCAGAGAACACAGTGCAGGAGGCCTCCAGACGTCTCTGGTCTTCTGTTCTCTCAGGCCCGGGTCCCAGTGCCAGGACTGACCTCTTTGGAGGAAAAAAAGTGCAGGGGCCGAATGGCAGACTAATGCTCTTTGTGCCTGTACGTGAAAGCAGGCAGTTAGACTCTTGGCTCCTCGTGTGTTCAGGTTTACATTCAGTCCCACGTCAGGAAAAAGCAAAGGGGCTTGGTGTGTAAATGAGTTGGCAAATGAACCACTTTGAACTGAGACTTGACACAGGAAACGAAAACATGATTCTGTGATCCAAACAAAGAAATCATAGTATGCAACAGGCTGAAGGTGGCAAGGTTCCACCTTTGCAATACCACAGAAGAGAAACAGGAGCAAAAATATGCCAAAAATGAGGAGAGAAAAACAAAATTCTTGGTGTCTCCGGAAAACAGAAAAGATTATCCTCTGCACATTTCCAACAAAAAGTTTCCCCATTTGGACGACTGGCCTGCAAAACATTCCCACACATCTTGGAGGAGGAAAAAAAATATAGGAAAAAAAAAATAAACAAGGACTCCCATTGAAGACACAAGCATCTTGTACATCTCAAACCATTTTAACTGGTCCCTCCAGAGAGCAATTTCAACAAGATTCAATCCAGATGTTTCGGTTGTCTCCCTCTTTTATTCTGACGGGACCGTATTGATTTCTGAAAGCACAATCAAGAGCTGGACACTTGGAGCGTTTCAGGCCCGTGGTGAACGATCATTTGTGCCTCGGCGTGTTCTTCTTCCGTTTTCGCTTGAAGAAACAGCAGCACCTGCAGACAGAGACAGACATTAAACCGATATGAAGATGAGAGAGGGTTCAGATAATGCAAAGGAAACAACAAATATGAGCAAACTGCTTAAATTAGTGTGGGAAAATATCACAAATTTTCAATGTTTCAAATCTCGACATTCTTTTTTGAGTCTAAACAGTGAGACTGCAGCTGATAAAAAGGTCTGATTAGTCAAATAACTGCATCAAGTATAAGATGGATACGTTTCCATCCACTAAGTGGTTGCATGCTCATCAACCTCCCACCGTTTTTAGGGACAGGAAAATGGCAGAGAGGACTCAACTACAAACTGCTGCAGTGACTCTGGAGGAAGTATTTGTCCTATGAAAAAACATGGAGCAGTGCACACAAAGAGCACAAGACATGGTGAGCTTGAATGGTCAATAAAAACATACAAAGACAAAAAAGCTGTGGATCAAGACATAGGACAGTGACTGGGTGCTCTTGGATTAACTCTTTCATAACAAATAATGGTGCACCATGCAACAAGAGTTTAAAGCCCTTAATCAGAGGCCAAATGTGCTGCTAAAAAGGAGTGATATCTCATTGCTTTCAGATGTTACAGTGGCCCACATAAGGATGATAATTAACATATATTAGAGTACTTCTTTAGTCTTTAATTCTTTCTGCCTAGATGCTCAAGTTTAAAGTTAGTACGCTGTGTCACATGGCAGCACAGTTTACACTTACGAACATCGCATGGTGTTGAAAAAAGGCAGAAAATATCAGAGACTTGGTCTTAAACATAGTAGACATGGCACTGTTGCACCAGTGAGAGTCTAGTTAAAAGCTGCAAATCAACAACTCCACTGGGCCCAGCCTAGGCTGGTCCACTCCCTGTCCCATGAGTCTGATGTGGACTAGCAGAGAGGGACTCACCACAGGTTGAGCATTTTCACGCAGCTACAGAAGAAGAGAGAGGAAAGAGTGTAAAGAGAAAAGTAAGAAAGATTAATACAGCAAGACCAAGATGATGGGACTGGGCACATGCCACACAAACATGCACACAAACACACCAACAGGACGCAGGTGGACACGATTTTTTTTAAACTGCTGTTGTTCTAATGCTTGTTTCCAGTGGCATTTTCCAAAAACAAAATACAGACCTGTGCAAAATTAATCAAACTCAATCATCACTTATGGGCCTCTAGATGTTTGATCGTGACTGTGTCTGCAGAGCTCCGCCCTCTGCCTGTATTATAAAATTTTGGCTTAGTCAGGACGCTTCTGGGTGGGGAGTGGGTGTGTTTCCTCCAGCCAATGAGAGCGCTCAGGTGAGGTTGAGAGTGGAAAAAAATAGCGACTGGATGCCATTTAGACCAGAGAAAACTGTGGATGCAGATGTAGCGGCAAAGAAAAGGAAATATAGCCCTCGTGAGGCGAAACGGCAAGTGGATGAAGCGCGTTCTAGAAAGAGAGTGAAACTTGGTTTGACATTCAGCTGCTTTCGAGCACTGAAGAAGAAGCTGGGGATGAAGAGTGACCAGAGTTGGCCTGCTTTCTGTTGGACAGGTAGGTGCCAAACACCAGTTAGCTTGTGCTAGCTTGCTAAATTATTGACTTTTCCATTGAAACAAATGTAATATTCCTACATAGCTTGCTGTGTAGGCACAAGCAGTGTTAAGTACACGCTACAATAGTTCTGGTGGCGTTGAGCTTGGGGGGAGGGGCCCAAGTTGTATGTTGTGTTTACAAGCTGGAACAAACAAATGCTTCTGACTCCACCTTTAAAAAACAAGAGAAATAAATCCATCACTAACTTTGCATTTTATGTAATTTCTTAGCAACTAGTTCAACTAGATTCATCCAACTGAATCTAGTTGCTCCACCAAAACTTAAATGTCTAAGCTAGTCAAGCTTTAACACAGGACTCAGGCTGTGCTTGCTCTATCCTTTAGAAAGTGTGCAGCTGGGTGATATAGAAATACACTTAATATTTCAATAATTGTACATTATAGCATTTCTGATGGAAACTGCAATAAATAGTAAATTTAACCTGATCCTGCAGACTGGAAATAATAAAAGATTAAAGAGCCAAGTATATAAATGCCATTAATTCAAAGTGGAAACCTGTTATTCCCTAAAAAGGCAAAATATTAATTCATTTGCATCGGATGTGTGATTTGCATTCATTACTACATGTTCTTATATCAAACATCAACTTGTCTGACGGGTCATCAAAGAGGCTGGCAGTAAACACACCAATCATCATATCAAAGAACTGTGTGAACAGAGACAGGAGGAGGAAGGCCTGTCGACTGGGCACAAATAGAAACAAGCACAGATTAAAGTGAATGAACCTCTGGGAGATTCATGGGAAGACGAGCAGAGAGGAATCAGTTTTTACACTGGCTTTAACTGGACTGTGGTGGGACGGATGGAAAATCCCTGCACTGTGTATGACAACCCCTCTAAGAGAGGTGACCTGAAATAAATAGATATTAACTGATACATATTTTAAATAATATATGTTGAAATAAATAAAACAATTTTTGGAGTGTTACATGATCAATCTACTCTTTGATGTGGGACAAAGCTAATTTCATTCACAGAGTTAACATTCAAATTCTGACTCTACATCCGAATACATTTGGTGAACATTGCAGCAGAGAGCTGAAGGATCAGGTGAAGTTAGGAACAGATGCCAGCAGACAGCTGCTGAGAGGCACAGAGCTCTGGAGGAATCAACACCTGAAGTCACACCGGATCCTGCTCTGATTCAGAGCTGTTCCCCTGCAGGAGCGGAGCTCCGTTTTATTCTAAACTTAGGAGTTAAAAAGCAAATTTATCTCTATTACAACATGTCACAGCAGCAAACTGCCACGCTGTACCCATCAGTCCCTGTTCAGTGACTGCTTCACTCACAAGAAGGGAAATGAACTTAACTTCCTGAACTTACAGTCAGGAGAGACACTGGAAGAAAATAACTGAAAGTTTTGATCTAAAAAAAGAAAAGCAAATACTGATGAACAGTACATTATTCTGGCTGTTTAAGGTGAAAAAATCTAAATTGATCCCTTGGTCAAAGTCACAGTCAACAGAAAGAGGAAAAAAGCTTTTTTGGGGGGTGATGACATCATAAAACAGGGTAACAGACAGTTTAAACTTTGCCAGCTTCAGTTGGAGCTTCAAATATAAATACAGCCCTAATGTCTTGTTGCTGAGTAATTTCCCCTCATTTCAAATGGTCAGCTGGCTTGATGATGATTGATCAGACTGATTTTCAATTTAAAGTCAGCAAAAAACTTTTGTGGAGACCATTTAATTGAAGAAAAAATGAAACACAAACATTTGTTTAAATCACAGAAATGTTCTACTTGTTTCATTGTTAATGTACAAATTTTAAGCCTAATATTTCACTTAGAAAAAAGTGATTTACCTGCTCAGAGTTGCGTATTATTCAGACTTAACATATTAGTTTTCATTCTGATGTAACAATTCCAAGCAGGTCACCTTGGCTAATATTTTATATCCCAACATCCCACATTCCTGTTCATGTTTTAATCAAATACAAATAAAAATAAATGCCGGTAATATTCCTACAACCTCAAATTTAAACTGCAAAGCATTTTTTCCATCAATAACATTTTTTTTGTCTCAGAGTCGTGTGTCTCAGGGGAGCTTCACTCAGTTCTTCTCAGTCAGCTGAATCATGTGACATTCAGCCAGCAGCGCAGTTTTTGCACAGTGGGTGGCGAGTCAAGCAGCATGGCATCATTCCAGCTACTGGCGCTGAAGACTAGAACCAAGAGCTGTTTATGTTCTGCTACTAGCTCTGACATGAACTAAACAAAACTAATAAATGAAGCAGTCCCTGTCTCTTTTCCCTCCATGTTTCCCTCTCAGGGGAGAAGAAAAGGAGGAGTATTACACAATCACAAGAAGTGCACGTGACCAAGTTTCCACATGTACAATCTGGTGAGATCTCAACTTCTGCCACCACAACACAGTGAAAAAAATCTGCATGGCAGCTAACATAACTGGTACGGTTAAAGACACGAGTGGAGTGTTTTCTTATGACGGTCAGGCTGCTACAAAATACAGTGACGTCCTCACTGGCTGCCAGTGTGGCTTTTGTTAGAGGCGACAGGTAGGAGAAGCTGTATCAGCTGAGTGAGAAGTTAATCTGCATCGGCTTTTCTTTCTTTGAAAATAAACCTTTTTGAGAGGACAGCATGGAGACAGGCAGCAGTAAAGATCAAAAACCCACACAGTCAGACAGAAGATAGGAGGGACAGGAGCAGGATGACAGCTGGGGGGTGGGGGGGGGGCTGTCACAATTTCACAGCATAGCAAAAAGTGAGGGAAAGAGACAGAGAGAGGTAGAGAGGAAGAGCGGGAAAGAGAAGAAGCGGCAGATGGACACGGAGGAGCGGTGTGGCGGGTGTGTGACACATACTTGGCCTCGTCGACCACTTCCACCTCTGCCTGAGCCGTGATCGGAGCGTTGGAATGAGCTGCCAGCGGATCGTCTGCGTTCAGCTCCCCGTTGGTCGAGCTGACCACCTGCAGCACAGACGGGTGTTACTTCAAAACAGTTCAGATGTTGGCTGCAATCAATGTGAAAAAACAGGTTGTGCAGCGGCGCAGAGATTCCCATTTAAAAACCAATTCACTTCTTCACTCCCAGGGACTGCAGATGAAAATAAGCTTCTAGCTTTATGTGGTGCAATAAATGTATGGTGCATTGTCCCTGTTAATGAACATAAATAAATAAAAAGTAAATATGGGAACACATGTCAAAGCAGCAAAGCACAACATATCAGTAACACAAGTAGCACATAACATGACTGTTTTTCTTGCTTGCACTATCTGTAGCCACTCAACTGTCAGTGTGTTAATGTGAGTCTGCGTCACAGACTGGTGCAGTCGTTTAAAGCAAATGTGTAAAAACTAAAACTTAGTTTCAAATAGCAGAAAGTAGTTGCAATTATTTGGTATATAATTTTCTTTATCAACAGGAATGATCATTTTGCATCATTATTCTCTTTTTCATGGAAAAACATGAAAATGATTAAGGTGTGATTTCTGCAAGGATCTGTACCAAACAAAGATGTAGAATATGATCTGAAGGCCAGGACAACTCTGCAGCACAGTCATATTTGAACTAAATTGTGTTTTCACTTGAGCTGTCAAAGTGAGCGTGTTAATAACATGTTAACAAAAATGTATTTTAACGCCGTTAATTTTTTAACGCTTGATTAATGCGCACATGTTCTGGCCCTTGGCCCGCGTTGTACATTGGGTAATCAGGAAGTGATGCAGCCGCCACTATAGACAATTATACCAGATACACAACTAAAGACAAGAAAGCTTAAGTGGAGCAGGTAGTATATATTCTTGACAGTATTTGTCGTAGTCTGTATTATACTGGGACACTATTATAAGGTTCCCTGTGAGTCTTAGCAGTTGAACTGCTCCATTTTTGTGCTAGTTGGTTGCAGTCAGCTGTTAGCTTCCAGGCTACCTCCGCTAGCACACTGTACCTCGATCGAATCACTCCATAACTTCGTTTTCTGACACCATGTTGTAGTCTGTATTGTACTGGGACACTATTATAGTGTGGTCTGACTCCCGAATGTAGGGTGAGTGTTAAACATTACATTTATGACTAACAGTCAATAAGACACGGAGACAAGACAGAAGGGGCTGTTGTTGTTGCCCATAGCAACTACAACAACAGACATGAGCAATCCAGCCCTGATCACAACAGACTAAACAGCGCCTAATGCTTGATCAAAATATATATCACAGAATTTCTCAGTCTTGGATTGCTGCAATAACAACAAACATATATTTGCATTAAACAAGCATATTTGTCCACTCTAATGTTGATAAGAGTATTAAAAACTTAAAAAATATCCCTTCAAGGTACATTTAGAACTGAATAAAAAGATGTGCAATTAATTGCGATTTAACTACAGGAATCATGTGATGACATTTTTTTTATCAATTGACAGCACTAATTTTGCCAAACAAAAATTGCACCACCTGCAGTTCAAAAATGTCCATATTGTGATTAAAGGGATATGCTACGATTCGAAAATTACAGAAAGTGCTAATCTTAGTCTAAAAATAGATAACGTAACATAACGCAGAAAAAAACGAGTCACAACAAGCACACCGGACCGTTTAGAGTAGCTGGAAAGTTTATCTGATGACTGTAGGCAGAGGCAGGCTAATGCTACCCATACACTCCCAGCAATTGAGCTAAGCTAATTAGCAGTGGGCGAGCTCTGACCGTCTCTTCCTTGTTACTGCACGCACAGTCGAAAAAATGGTGTCTATCTGCTTGTCATGGACTCGGGAGTGAGGCAAGACACGAAAAAAATGTTGGCGTATCCCTTTAATGTACACACGCAAAACTACGTTAGTGGGCTGATAACCTTAATGTTGTCACTCTGTTACGTGTGTCGGTACTTTGTGAAATAAATGCGTAGGAGGATCAGGATACTGTCGCATGTCGTTTTCTAGAAAAATATTTGTGGCTGTTTATGGCATTTGCGCAATTTATATGTGCACTTGTTTAACTCAGAAGAGCATAAGCGTCTCTTATGGAGTTCGCTGTCCTGAGCGACTCTCTGTCTGTCCTGCTTTCCTGCTTCTGTTGCGGGCGTGTCTTACACATGCTTGTCACACACACACACACACACACACACACACACAGAGCGATAGAGAAGATTCTTTTAACTACCCCATGATTCCCTTAACTATAACTACTTTGTCTTTCTTTCATAATGACATTCACTTAAGTAACGATTGGATTTTCAAAAACTGTAAAATGCGCATGAATTTCTAGGGCTACTGGTTTATGTGGGTGAAATATTTTTCACCTGGAGAAAAAAGTGGCAGAGTGTCCTTATGGTGCGCAGCACAAGACGGCAGCACGACACTGCCCACCATGTAAGGGTACGGTCGGCAGTGGAAACACAAGCCAGATGTAGGAGTTTTGTTGCGAAGCGTACTGTGCCAGACCAAACCAAACCGTACGGCTCAGTGGAAACAAGTCTATAGAGTGCTCCTACAAGGAAAAGAGGAGCAGCTGTGTTTTTACTCTCAGACAGTGAGCTGTCATCAAGTAGGCTACCTCTGCTAGCAACGACTACCTGCAGCTGGCAGCTCTGCTGTATGTTAATATATTGCTGCTCCCGTTTTATTAAACAGTGACTTTTTATTTAATAGTGCCATATTGTCATGTTATTTTTTTGTTAGGACCATGTGGTAATATGGACAAACAAGCACATCCACGGTGGTTTGCACAGGCGCCCTGCAATTTACTTCTGGCACGTCTTAGATTCTAAAATGACAAAAAGTGCTTATGTGAGTGTAAAAATAAGATGTGGTAAATAAACAAGTTCCAACAAGCTAAGC
>JAQFJA010000001.1:27720588-27747058 GCA_029874485.1 Naso brachycentron
GTGTGTGTAATATATAAAATAACAACATATAGGCGAATGTTTGGTTGCAAAAGTCGATACCTGGTTGAAGCTACAACTCAGACAACAACACACAGTCAATATCTTCCCGTCTTGCTTCTTTCAGGGGATTTGTACCTTCAGTTTGACCTTAAGCTACACACATGCTCAGATGGTCAGAGGTCAGGTGACTGATGGATGGGGTCAGTCAAGATCAAGCCTAGTCAAGTCAGCTTTGTCTGTATGTTAGAAGAAAAACTGTAGGACAAATATACACAAAACATTCTTCTTTATTATGAATGTTGACAACCTCAAACAAATGTAAAGATGGAAAGCAGCGTTTCCCATTTAAAGCAAGTATTTCATTTTGAATCCAGTTTGCTGGGATTCAGCCAGAAACAAAGGAAAACATATCATCGCCCTAATGCTCTCTGACTGCAGAGTAAATTACCAGATGCCAAACAATTATCCCCATCTATAAAGCAGCACGCACACACAGAGAGCAAAAGTCTAATGTGTCACATCACACTGGTGATGGAGTTATCACAACATAACCATAAGCAGGCTCACAGGATGAACAATAGCATGAAGTCTGTTTGTCGCTGAGGAGGCACTTCCAGCGTTGCTAAAATGTGAACACAGAGGAGAGCACGATTCAAGGACCAGAGAGGATTAGACGCAATGAGAAAACACAACACACACTGTCACAAAGTAACTGTGAGCACTGGTATGACCTTCTCATGGACAAAAGACTACTGGACAACTACTGTAACAGAACTAAACACACTGAAAAGACTGACAAAATCATCTTTTTTATCACCTTTTCTAAATTTTTTATTTCAGTGTTCATTAGGCAGACAGGTGTCAGGACAATGTAGAGAGAGAGGGTGAAGGGGCTGGGAAATGATAGTGAAATTACCAACTCTACATTAAATGTGTATACTGACTGTGCCATGTCATCAGTACGGAAGTACTAAAACCATATGGTGTCATGTCACTGTCTCTCAGTATTCAGAAACCTGAAGTTCTAAAGCTCACAAACAAAACAGCAAATACAGATTTTCGCACAAAGCCTTTCTCTTGTCTGTAAAAGAGCAAACGCTAAACTGGAAACACTAAGTTAGAAAAGTAGGACAGGATCTCTTGTGACCAAAATATCTTTCATGTTAGTTAGTTTTACATTGTCTGGAGTTCAGCCACGGCTTCTTGTCACAACAGTAGTTGAGCCAAGCTTTTAGAACTTGTAGACATCTTTAATAGGACTATATATTAACATAATGGGATTTAAGATTATTTATTAGAATTACACCAGCTAGAACAGAAAAAAAAAAATTCCATGACTTTACTGTAATGCAGCCTTTAAAACCAAGAAAAAACAACTTAAGCCACACCACGATATAAAACCTAGGACAATGAGTTTCATATTAAGATATCAACAGATAATTCAATATATTGCCCAGCTTTGATATTTAGGAAGTAATTGTAAAAACTCCTTTGTGCGTAATGTTCAGAGAGGAAAAGAAAACAGAAGAAGTTTTGGTGCTGTTATAGGGTTCCTGTTAAAGTTTCTTAGAGGTTGGGGGGGTGAAAACTTCAGTTACTGATTTAATTCTCTTCGTAAATTTGTCCATCAGTGCACTTGTCCAACTTGGATCTAAGAGCAAAGGAACAGACAAAAGTGGCTGGATGTGCCAGCATTATGAAGCAAAAAGGAATACCACACTTAGAGTAAAAATAATCCTACATCAGTGCCAGGTCAGACAAAGAGATACAGTAAGCCTGGTGAGCAATGCACTCTGGGAAATACGACTATTAGATGTAGTTTCCATCTTCAAACACCTTGTCAGCTGTAGGTAATTGACATGCCGGGCAGTTTTTCGATGTCCATATGACAATCTGTCTTGTACGTGCATGCCAGGAATTGTTACAGTAAGGAGGTGTCAGCCTCCGACTCTGCTGCAAAGCTCCACTCATAGCTGATTAATAGTGCCATTAGTCTCTGTGCCAGAGGTAATGAATGGCTGGCATTAAGCCTTAACGAGGAAGGTTACTCCAGATCTGCATAATAAATCTGGGTAACCAATACACAAAACAGTCAAGACAAAGACATGCAGAGCGAAACATTCATCTTAATATTGATGGAAGTAAATTGTTTGTGAAATTAAAGTTTTGATAAAAGCTTCATAAGTTAAACTTTTATCTTCTGGTGCAAACTCCATAATCCCTTGATTTGTTCCCCAAAGAGCGCAGCTGGAAAGTTATGCCAAGTGGTTCTTTCATCATCTGGTCTGAGTACACAGATAAGAGAGCCTACCTCAGCGGCTCAGACTATGCACCTCCACCAGGAGAGCATAAATCTACTGCATGCAGATATCTGCCAGAAGCACCCACAGCACTGTAACTACAGATAGCCTTTAGAGGGAATTCAGCAGGCCATGCCAGACTCCTGCAAAATGGATTTCCTCAGGACCAGTTTCCGTGTCTAATGTGGTTCAGTAATGATGACTGCGCGAGAGACAGATCCAGCACAATGCTAATGGTCCATTACTGAGTCGCTGCTTTTATCTGCCATAGAAGGAACACAGTGAGAATGAACAATGTACTCAGAAAAGCTGAGTCCAGACAGAGCCATCAAGAAAGAAGCACAAAGCAGACTGTCAATTAAAGCTGGCAGGCTTTGTCATGTTTCATATGAACATGCGATCCTGGCATGATGAGAAACTGAACACGTCTGGGCTTGTATTTTAAATGCATGAGGCTGATATCAGAGAAATCACAGATTCCTTCTGAACAAAGACTAAAATTAAAGAGGGATCCTTCTCTAAAGATTTTAAGATAATGTCAGTAACAACAGAAAACTTCGACTGATGTTCTGGAAATGTGGTGGAAAACTATCAGCCCCTTAAAGCAACTTCTGATAACTATTTCTGTTGCTCCACTACAATCTTGTTCCCCTTGCTCTCTTTCAAGATAAGACTGAAAAGATGAGCAAGCCTGACAGCACATGACACCTGAGCAGCTCCTTATTGCACCGACAAAGGAAACAGAGAAAGTCAGAGAGAGTCGGCGAGTGTTCCAAGAGAGGACAAGCTGAGAGGTGAGGAGAGAAAGCGGGGAGAGAAAGAAAAAGGCCAACCAAGCATTGTTTTCTCTTCCTCTTTGTTTCCTCTTGAGCACCTTGTCGACAGCAGTAACAAACTCAATCTTCAAAACTTACAAAATGCATTACAAGCAATGCAGCAGCAAATTAAAAGCAATTATACAAACAACAAAAATTTGAGACGTCCTCTAACAAAGGATAAAAACGCTCCCTGTATTGTTTAGCACCTTATCACTGGCCGAGGGGTGACAGAGATACAGTATCAGATTGTTGGGGCGTATCAGTAACTGCACACATTCCCTCTCGCTGTGATAATCAGAGACAGCAAAGATTAAAGTGCAGCTCAAACCTCACAAGGGCTTAAACTGACGAGGTGTTCCAACTCACTGACATAATCCGAAAAGAAAAAGTCTTTGTGCCTTAAACCGATTCTCAAAAGAAATGTCAAACAGCAGCTCCTCTGCTTTCCTCCCGATCCTTTTCTGGGGCATGTTCACTATGATTGAAAAAAGTTTGAAATATGGCACATTCCCCAGGAGAGACATTAGCTTTTATCAATTAAAAAACACATGGCAATCCCCCAAAATTAATGAGTTTTCTTCATATTAAGCCTTGAGTGATTGAAATATTTTACTGGAGCATTCTTTAGGCGCTGAAGCTGCTGATGGTGACACCAGAGGGGACACTTTATCATCATCAGTCAGACAAATTAAGAGAAGTATTGTCACACAGAATAATGTAAAACTGTGACTTTTACTATTTATGGCCCATATGATATGGGATTTTTGGGGCTGATGCCATATAGACACAGACTTTTAGACAAGGGTACCAGAAGTGCAAAATTGCTAACTGACTTCCGGGTTTTAAAACAATTATTTTAGCACTCTAATGTCGATGGCTGAGATGCATTGTGGATAATGTGGGCATAAAGTTCTGACAAGAAACTGGAACTAAAAAAGACCATTCCTCTGGTTCTACTGCATTTATGTTTTTAACTGTTTATTGTGAGTCTGTCAGAGGGGGTAAAAGTACAGAGGAACAGATACTTGTGTAATAAAAGACGCTACTGTCTCAACTTCTTTACTCAAGCAAAAGTAATAAAGTGTAGGTTCTGAAATGTACTCGAATAATAAAAGTGAAGGACATTTCTAGCGGCCATTTCTGTGCAAAGCTAATTGAACCTCACACCATATTAATATAATGCGAAGGCTATTAAACCTGAAGGTAGAACTAGTACAATTTGTCTGAGCTGTTCCTAAATGCACCAGAAAATGAGCTGATTGTTGAGTTTCATTTTGGGTTGGTAAAGCACAGCCAAAAAGACAAAAACATTCAAACTAGGAAAAATGTAAAGCTGTCAGAAAAACAAATACTCAAGAAAAGTACAGATTACTGAAAAGTCTACTTCAGTACAATAACAAAGTATTTGTACCTCTGGAGTCTGTGAGGAATGAGCCCCACTGCACCAACTCAACAAACTACATGTTAGTCTCTCACTCGAACCTGTGTTTCTCGAACCGTGATGTCACTGCTGGGTTCCGCCAATGAGAGGGAGCTGCAAGATCCTCCTGCGCAACCTTTACTTTAGCTTGGTGCATTACTTCAAATTGTTGTGATATTATATATGTATAATATCTGCTGAATGTAGTAATCAAATACTTGTGACAAAGATACATAATGGAGGCAGGATATCTTACATTTAACAAACTTAAATCCAAACATCAGTACACTTAACAGTAAACACTTCACTTACCAGTTATTAAATAATGAACTGTCCTTTGCTGGACAAACCATGTAATTACACCATTTTAAATCACTAGTTCAAGTATTTTTTTTTTCCGGCCTTCAAAGCAGTTTTAATACAGGTGCTAGGGGGAGAACATATATATGACAAACAATATATCTGTGATAGGCCATAGGCCATTTTTTTCAGACAACATTAACAGCTGCTCTGCCTCAATAAGCCTGGCTCTTTGATGTGTTTCTGAGGGTTTGTGAGTGGGTCACAGATGTATTTATGTCACCACACTCCCTAAACACTGTGGCTGTGGAGACAAAGTGGGATATGAGAAGACCCATCTGATAGATCAGTGGGGCTCCTGGGTGCTGGAAAATACCTTAGGAGGGGGCTGTTTGTGCTTCGGAGGACAGTCTCGTTATCAGGCGGCTAAAACCTCCAAGCGCCTGGGCCTGTTCTTGTTTATCAACCAGAAAGGTTGTCCCTTTAAACCCTGCGGCGTTTTCCTCTTAAATGGTACAGTTTGCTCAATTTTACATTTATCTTGCTTTTCATATCCAATATCAACATTCTCAAATTCCCTGTGGGCCTACATAAACAAGAAGAAGGCATTTGTATGGGGTATGTTTTGGAAGGGATGGTGGTATGTCTGTGTTTGTATCTACTCTTGACCCTCCGGCATTTTACTTTCTGGTAATTTGGTTTTCATAAAAAAAGTGACAATCCCTGCTCTGGGTTCTCAAAACAAACACCGAGCAGAGGATTTTTACAGTGTGGGAATGTGTTAAAATGCCATATATATCCTACTGAGACATAAAAAACCCAGAGGAATCACACATCCCAGCATGTAGGGAAAAACAAACGTCCCTGTTTGGAGATGACGACAGTAGTTGAATGGGGTCGGGGACATTAATAATTAATCCTCCACATTGTGTACATACAGCGTTCCTTCACCATCAAACACATGTACCCCCTTGAACCAAGAGCCACTGGTGAGTTAATTTGGGTGTGATTGTTTTGTTCCCCCTGAATGCCTCGCTTCAACATACACACACACACACACTCGCAGAAACATGCACGATCAGGAGGCCAACAGCTGCTTGCCCAGACTCAGTATGCAAATGAAGATTTGCGACTATGCTATGCAATATAAACCCCCCCTCCACTCCACCTCCCTCCCCTCGTTGACAAATCTACATCATATGCATCACGTGCTCCACATGCTGGCAGGAGAAAGCAAGGCCTCTTGGGTTCGCTTTTCCAGCAGATCAAAACAGCCAGTGATGCTGCACATCTCCAGAGCTTTCTACCACCAATGCCCAGGACTGGAAACAAGCTTTCATTTTCTGCACTGCCTGCCTTTGTATTTTACTACACTGGAGGTACAGGAATACAATTCAACCTTTCCAGGGGAACTGAGCAAGCCTGGAATGAAGTAATTGATTTGATGGAAAGCTCTCTGTAACAGTGTGTATGTGTGTAGACATGCACTTGCAACAATCATGTATAAAGTGAGTGGAGCTGAACAACCAGGAGTGGGCTGAAAAGGTCAACGGTATTCTTATAAAAGTGGGAGCAGCTGAACCGCCCTTGGGAGACTCGCTAACAGTCCACCTAATCAGACTCCCAACAATAAAGCGGCCTCCCCGGGTAAGACCCACTGAGAAGCAGCTAGCGCACTACGCTACCAGGCAGCAGGGTGCCCACAACCTACTGTGATGTTACTCACTATTCTACTTTTAGCTTATGGAAACTGGGAGGCTCAGAGGAGGAAAGGGAGGTGGGGAGGTAGCTAACAGGAAAAATAAAAGCTCCTGCTTTGGTGGTGCCACACACAGGGGTCAGCCGCCTGCAGCTAAGGGAAGGGTGTGAAGGGAAAGTGATGTTTTTGTGCCGTGCGGAACCTTTAATTACTGCACCCAGAGGACTGTCCATGTCCAAAAACATCAGATCGGCATCCTGGATGAGTGTGTGTTGGAGGTGGATGGTGTTATATCCTAAATGAGGGCACGTGTTAGTGAGGTGTATATGACAGACTGTCTGGAAAAAGCCAACATGCTGTGAGGCCTGAAACTGGTGTTGATAACAAGACTGACCTTCAAAAAACAGCCCTGACGCAGGTACTCAAGGCTATTTTAATCCTTTTTTCACTTTTCCGTGCAAAACAAGCGCGAAAACAGGCACCCATAACATTTTGCAGTTAGCGCTCCGGTGACAGACCATTTATAAATGAGGCAAAGCCTTTCACCACGCTTGAGTAAATGCAACCCATAGAAAAGTTCAGCCCGTGCTGCGAGAGCCTCAGCTTGTAAACACAGACATACACATTCTGCACCATCCCTGTGAGACTCGGCCACATAACAAACACTTTGCCATCAGCGCCCCTACAAACAGCAATTTGGTGGAGGCTGATTTTAGCTCTTCACAATCAATTTCAACTACAATCCCTCTGATCAGCTTCCTACAGCCCGCAGTGGGGGAACACACTCACTAATCACTATCACTAACATGGCACGTGTGTGTGTGCACGCCAAAGATATTTTTTGCATGCAGTTCAGTTAAGACGCTGTGTGCACATTTAAGGGCTTCATCCCCAAATTTGAATTTCAATATATTTTGCCATGAGGCAAAATTTGGTGGAATATATTCACATTTACATATGATTAATATTCTTCATCAAATGCCCCTGATTTGTTTTTGTATTGCCTTTTCATGATCACAGGCATTTATAAATATAAACACAACTCTCTAAATAAAACAAATTATTATCGTATTTGTTTAATGATTCAAAACTCACCAAGAGCAGAGGTTGCTCAACACTGTAGGTTAGGATAAGGCACTCATTAAAATGGCTGCAGCGTGTAAAAGCACCTGCAGCTACATGTGGTGAATGTAGAACTTAGCTGTCGGAGAACAGGTACATTTGGTGCTTATTGCTGTTTTTTAAATTAAAAAGGATTCATCTACTTTTTTTGGAGGTTATTTAATCCCCGAGTTGCACTTAATTAGCTTGTGCTTAGTGCCAAAAACACACTCCTTTCCCCGTTAAAGCTTCTTATCTCTGTTTCTACTGCATCGCTCTAATAGGATGTTCATTATAATATAATGTTGACTTTTGGAAATTGCAATTTTAAACACTAACAGCAGTAAACTGCGGCCTCAAACACTACCACAGAGTTAAATCAACAGCTGTCAAACAGATATTTAACATTACAAAGTTCATGAGTGCAGAACTGTTGCAGAACAATTGTTACCGGCTGCACAGGGGCAAGACTGATTTTATCGGTTTGCTGATATTTTTGGCTGATATCAGCCATTCACAGATCTACTGGTATTGGTGTATATGTATGGCAGCACCGTGGGTCAGTAATTAGCACTGTCACCTCATAGCAAAAAGGCCCTGGGTCGATTCCCGGCTGGGACAGGGTCTTTCTGTGTGGAGTTTGTATGTTCTCTTTGTGTGGGTTTCCTCTGGGTGCTCCGTTTCCCCTCACAATCAAAAACTTGTATGTTAGATCTATCTCCAGTCAGCACCCTTGACCAAGGTACTGGCTAATATCTGGAGTTGGTCCGTTGGCACTGCACTTTGGCTGCCCACTGCTTCTCAGGGACGGGTTAAATGCAGAGACCAAATCTCACTGTACGCTGTATGTGTGACTAGTACCTTTCTGTTTTCCGATATGCGCTGATAACACGACTATTTTCTAAGGTCAGAAAAAATGCTTAGACTTGTGATTTTAAATGGTGTAATTACCAAGTCCATTACTTAGTAACTAATAAATTGAGAGTTTACTGTTCAATAAGACATCCTGCCCCCTTACATATCTTTGTCATTTATAAAAAACATCACCTGATTTATCAGATACAGGATTTTTTTTCCTCTTTCAGACTTGTATTGGCATTGGCCAAAAAATAAAAACTAAAAATGCCATATTGGTCGGGCCCTAGACTTCTCTTTGCTGTTATTTTGCTGTATTCTTGTCAGGCATTTATCCACCCACTACTGTGTATAATGTGTGCAGTCACTAGTTTCCATCTGTCAAATGACAGAGATGCAGCAGCAAACAAAGAGAGTCAAGGCAAGAAAGAACAGATTTGATGTGACGACTGCAGGCTTAAAAGAACAGTGACAAACGATCAAGTCTGATCAATCGGCGAACACAGTTAGTTTGTGGCTCGGTGACCTCATGAAAGCGACATCGTGCAGTAAAGGAAGTGCAACCATATGCGTGTGTGCATCCCAGCAGTAAATAACACATTGTTCAACTGTCACATGTTCACGCCGCTGCCTGCTGTTGAGGTAAACTTACGATGCAGACGGTGCCAACAGGCGACATGGTGTGCAGCCCGGCACAGTGCTGACACATTCACATGCTCACAGCGTTACACGTTCACTCCTGCTGGCCTGGCCGTGACCCTGCTAGCAAATGATGGAGCACACTGTATTCCCTGAAGTGGGCCAGGGCTTTTATTCAGTACTGGTGGAGTCTGGCTGGAGGGAAGGGTCTTTTAGCAGCCTATTCTCACTTCTTGATTTGAACAGGGAATAAGGGTGGTGGTCTGATGTAGAGGAAGGATCCCGTCTGAGGCTCGTCTTCTGCTTAAGTGTTAGGGGGATTTTTTTTTAAAACCATTTATTTTAACTGCGCTGCCCACTAAAACTAACTCTGTTTCTTTGCTGTTTAACGATGATCCAGATACATTTTATATTACATGGATTCATAATAAAGTGAGTTTGTCTCCCCAACAGCAGCTCGAGCCGCGGCTGCAGTTTTTCACACTGACAGCAGCACTGGGACAGCAGGGAGCTCCTTTAAAGATTCTCTCTTTATCTTTCTCTTTACTTTCAATTTGGCATCCATTCAACTACTTGTGATTTGTATTAAAAGAGGACAACAATAAAGTGTCACCATCAAATTATATGTGTACATAAATCCCTTCCTGCTTGGATGTTTTCACGCAGCCACAACAACACATGTAAGCTGCTGCGTTCACATGTCTCGTGTGTATCAGTCCATGTGGAAATTATTACTTTCTTTGTTGAAACGATACACTTTTCATATTTGAGTGTCTGTTTGTGTTACTAAAATGCTGCGTATGTCAGTTCTGTCTGGAAAAATCCCCCTGCTCAAGGCTCAGTTTTTCATTCTGAACAAAAGGTGGACAAGTTTGGAGCTTTCTTGCCTTTTTTTTCCCGCTCACAGCGAGAGCAGAATTGCTTCTGGCAAACAGGTCAGTCCATAACAGCTTCCTTTGGCCAGGTTGGGTTCAGTTTATAGCCGGCTGCAATAGCTTTGGTCTATTACTCTGTGGTTTTTTTATGTTGTAGATGCTTCTTGCCAATAGTTTTGTTATGGGTTAATATTTTTTACTCTGAGTTTGTGGCCCCAGACAGATAAAACTTAACTGCTCTCATTCATTTTCACTGAGAGGAGCTGTTGCCTTCCTTCATTGTTTCCTTTTTGCTTAACAACTTCACAGAGAGATCCATATCCAGTTATTATACATTGCAGAGTCTCCATGTTGCCTCTAATTGGTTTGTCTTCAGATGCCTCACAAGTTTAAACTTCCTCTTCATTTGGTCTTGTGCTGTAAATTAGCAACACCTAAATAAAACTTGTGTGGGTTTTCTCAATTCTGGATCCTCTCCGAGGCGAAATCTTTATAAGGTGTTAAGTGTCTTGGCCCACATGATAGCGAGCCGCATTTAGAGGCGGTGCCAAGTCATCTGCAGATACAGTGGGGGACTTGGTTTCCGTGTCATTTCACAGGGAGGTCTGGTGCTCACATTGCCATAATTAACTGTTACTAATGAAGTTACAGTATGTGCGACTCCACATATCCCTTCCACTATCTTCCTGCGCCTGTCAGTTTGTGGAGCTGCAGCTTTGGGGACGCACATGTCAGTTTATCATGCCAGCTCTCCTGATGCCTGCACTCATAAATACATAGAGTGATGGAGGGAGAGGAAATCCGGGAGGCACAGCGAGCACTCAGGCAGTGATGAGACATTTCCATCTCTCGGTGGGGGTCTGGTCGCTCTGATGGGAGGGGAGGACAGGTCTGCTCTGTTAGCTGCCACAGGTCTAATAGGGAGGGGAGGGAAAACTAATGGCAGCATGGGTGAATAAAGGGGAAGATGAAGGAGAGGAGGAGGGATGGAGGCAGAAAGAGAGAAGCAAAGAAAAAGAGGAGAAAAAGATGAAAGCGAGGGAGGAATGAAGGAGGACAGCTTGCCTGTTTAAGCTTTGGATTTAACAAAAGCTTTAATAAATGCATTTGCATCAGAAATGGTGTGTCATCTTTCTTTCATCATAACAAGCTAGTTACACTAGCCTACAGGATACAGGAGCTGAAGTCATGTAGAGGTGTTGCACAGCATCACGCAACTGATGTTTTATATTGTGTTGTCCTACCTGAAGTTGTCCAAGTATTCACTGAAATATCTCTGTTTCATTCATCATGAAATTCACTAAAAGAGCACATGAGCACAGAGCTTGTACATCCAAACAAAGCTTTCAGGCTCTCTAGTGAAGTACTTGGGTTGGGCACTGGAAAGCAAAATGTCAGAGCATTATTTATGTGAGCTGTGGGAATGCAGAGGAGAATAGAGGAGAGATGGAGAGACGGACCGACTCAGACAGACGAGCATTCCCATATTGAATCCAGCATATGGAAATAAGCATTCACATGCAAATGGAAGTGCAACTCTTAAATTTATGCAAACATTAAAACAGCAAAAAAACACACACACTCAAGGGCGAATGGCAAAGTGAATGCACCCACTTTCCTTTTGTTTGCAAGTGTTAAAGATCTACCTGCATTTTTCATGTGATGCTTTTAGGCGCTTGAATCTTAAATTTGCCTGTTTTGTCAAATGGGCATTTAGTAAGAACTAACATGCTGCTACACAGACTCCTGTTTGTGACTGTTAAAACAAGAATACATAAATTTGGAAAATACGCAAGGGCTTTTCTCTTCTCTTATGAATGTCTGTTTTTAAAACGTAAATGCTATATGCAGCTCTCCACTTGAAAGCAAGGACGCCAGCAATCCCAAAAACAAAATAATTGTTTCGTCTCTCCCCAGGATCTTTAAGAACTACACAAAAAGCAACCGCGCTGCAATACTTGGGTGTACATTTTAGCGTGCCACCTTATAAACTTCAAACAGCCTCAGCCTTTGTACAGTACATAAATAGAAAGATGACAATCACATAAACAACTGCTTTGTCTCGGCGTGGGCCGCAGATGTCAACTCCAAAGTCGAAAAACGTGACCCATTTCCTCTCCAAGCCGTAATTGCTGCCTACTGCAGTATCATGCATAAACGCCGCGCGTCACATAATCATGTGCCTTGAAAAGACCGCAAATTGTTGCAGCACATTGTCTAGAGACGACATGTTACAATAAAGCCTGAAATAGCACATCCACTGCAGCTGAATTTTGACAGGAAGGTCTTTGCGTGGGCAAGAAATATCGACACTGCCAGCAGGGCATCATTCATGACAGTCATTAACAGACAAATCTGCTGGGCATCTGATCAAAACTCATACAGCTGCACCTATGTGGGAACAAACTTGTGAATGTAAAGATTTCCAATATTCTACTTATTTACAAATTTATGGTGCATGTGTTTCTCCCATATTAAATTATGCTTCGGGGACATGGGGCTTTAAAGAATTTAAAATAGCAGACTTCATACAGAACAGAGCTTCACGCTGATTTTTGAATGTTCATGAATTTGCTCCCATGTAAGCAGTTCAGGGTGATGAGGGTTGGATTCCTAGTTTTAATAAGGCAAAAATGTGAAATGTTCAGACTGCTGAATCATTTGCTCAACATGTCAGAAAACAGAGTAAATAAGACGTTTTCTCTTCGGAATAAATTGCACAATTCTGGATCATCCAAGACACTCGCGCCACTTTTGAGGAAGCGGGGTTACAGTATACGTATGGCAACTATTTATCATGACGCACAAACACAATTAGACAAGAGTTACTTGCTAGATTTGAGGCAAAATGGTTAAACAATATTTTGCTAACATACGTTCAAATCAAGCACAATTATGGCACTGAATTTTATGCTACTTCAGTCTTTAGTTGCACAGCTGAGAACAGGAATCCTTCCTTAGAACCTTGAAGCTGGCCGATCCAAAGACCTCCAGAGGGATGACAGGTAGTGTGAATTACGTAAACTTGGAGAAACTGAGAACGAGTCACATTTTCTCCTCTATAGTCTTTTTTTACAATGAGTTAAGAAAACCGATATTTAATGAAATGTCTGTCAAAAATCCAGAATGTTCTGGTGCTCTGACGATGACGAAATGAATTTTTTTTATCTTATTTTTTTATTTTAAAGTTCATAAGTTGGCCACTTCTGTTTCTAAAGACTAGGAAAAAAATGTCAGGATAGTTTATCTGTTTATAGTACTTATAATGTAAACTACTGCTGTGGTTTCTGGTTTGCTTTCTTTTCTAAATAATGGTGTCTAATAAGCCTTGTTGGAGTGGGCACATTGCTTTTGCATGACACAGTAATAATAAAATCAATCAGACACTTGTTTGTGCAAATATTTAACAAAGTGAACTGAAGAAAGTGAAGAATCTCTGTTGCATCAGAAAAAACCACCATGAGTATCCATCCTTTCTTCATCTCTAACGACGTATTCTTGGTTGGGGGTTGGAGCCGTGGCGGGTAAACCTAGGATGGGTTGCCAGTTGTTTCCATATAATTATATGTGAGAAATTATTTTGTATTTCTCAGCGGGGTCAGTCATACCCAATTAAAATATTGCTTTCCCTCTCTGTGGTGAAACGTAATGTCTTACAACACAAACTACACAAACTTCCAGCAGTCCCAAAAGACGACAAGTCTGAATGTGGCAGTTTTACAAGCGACATTAGGAGGCACTTACTTGGCCTGCATTGCACAGCATAATTAGGTCCCCTTGAGGTCCATTTTTGGCATTTGTGCTGCTATTTACTCACATCTGTTTGCAACTAGTTGACCCGTTCTGCACATGGCTGTGGAATGTCCAGGAGAATTGTTGGAGACTGCAATCTGTGGTCCTATTTTTGACCTCCACTTTCTCAAAAATCTGTTTTTGAAGGTATAAAGACGGCTGAAGCAAATTCAATAATAAGCTGAATTTTGAGGGAAAAGCCTTCTTTTCTCCCACAAAGCAGTTTGTCCATGAACTATTAGCTGTTATTCACTAGCGTTCAAATCCAGTCTATTGATACAGAGCAGATATGACTATAAATAACTGTCATGTAGCGCTGACAGCTGACCTTTTTCATGCCAAACACACAGCGGGGAAAAATCACTGGAGCCACATTTAACTGCAGCTGGCAATGTCAAGATGCAAAGATTATGAGCACTAATGAATATTAGCAAACTTCCAGCTGCCTGGGTGTTTAGATGCACTTCACCCTCATTGATTTCCCTGTTGGGAAAGGACAACTTTATCCCTGTGGCAAGTCCCTGGCTTATCTGCCTCGACTGTAAGGCAGCAGACAAACAGTCAGGGTGTTTTCCTGGCTGCATTCCAGGATGATTCAAGCTTGGCAGGTGTGAGTGTGATACCTGACCGCAGTGAAACATGGGCAGCGGAGAGCAGGAGGGGTGTTTGTGCAATAAGTGACTTAAGAAGTGGACAAAGATGGCCAGCTGAGGGGGGACAGGACAATTAACTTAAATCCCAATGCGATGTCCTATCACAGAGAGCAGGTGGCTGTGAAACCACAGAGAAGAGAAAGTAGAAGAAGTGGCGAGGAAGGTGACAGATGGCTGCAGAGTTGAATGTGTCCATTCTGAGCACCAGGGAAAAAAAAGGGAAGAATACACCAGAGGAGACACTGTGCTAATCATCTCTTAGAGATTAATTTCAACATTAACAGCTGAAGAAACTGAGCTCTCATTGGTTCAACACTGTAAATCAGAGAGAGGAAATTGCTTTGACAAGAATAAACAAAATCTCTGGGACTTCGGTTCTTTCTACACCGCAGATGACCAGATAATAAACTGTTAAATAAACAGGATACTGGAAAACTTTCTGCTGCTAAGTGTGTTTGGATTAACATTACTTAGCATTACTGTGACAAAGACAGAGGTACAGAAAGATTTCGTGTGATATTTCTGGATTAAACGGAGATTAATTTCTTCAAAGCCCTGCTTAGGGCAGACCCCATGTACAAGGCCAGCTGCCTCAGTAATTCCTCCCATTTATTATCAACTCAAAGAAAAAGAGAAAAAGCACTCAGGGCACAGTCCTTATCAATGGTGTCAAATAAACACACCATGAGCTGCAGGTCATCATTATTTCTGACTTCATGTCCTCCAATCAGAGAGGCTCACACAGCTGGGGGGGCACCAGTTGGACACTTCTATGCTAATCCTTTAGCCACCTGCTTCAGGAGAGGGGGGGTTCAAGCTTCCATGACAAAAGAGGGAAGTCGACAGCAGTGATTTCTGCTGTATTAGGACTGTTTGTTTTATTGTTCCTCCATTTTCCATCTTGTGTTTTGATTTAGATTATGCCTTTCAGTGAAATTGTTTTGTTCATCATCTTGAATTTCTTGTTGCTTTCTTGTTTTGTGGAGAGTTGTTTTTTTCACTCGCCCCTTGGGTCCGACCGTGATTATTATGACTGTGCAAATGATCTCCAATCGGAGCTGTATTACATTTTCTCTAATGATCAGAGGTTATGAAACTAAATTACCTTAAGAACGCGGATGTTAATATTATTTTCCACATTTCCTTCTATTTTCGGTCACTTAGCTTTTTTGTGCTCCGAGCTGCTGCCAGTGGAGTCTGCTTTTTGTGTCTGCTTTAGTTGTTCTCTGCACTCTGCAGCTACACTCTGGGAATTAGTGTTCAAACCACTTCTTTGGCTTTAAAGGGATAAGTACAAGAAGAAAGGCTATGCTGCAGCTATCCAGGCTTTCTCACTTTACTAGCATGTGTTCATGTTTAGGTAAAGCTCCCTGCTAAAAGACGGCTTTTACATGTCCGAGGCTGCAGCATCAAAGCACTGGCATCGAGTGAAGCCGCTCTCTAAAAGTCCTCCCAACATTTCTCTAACACTGGATGTGGAATGGACTGTGTGCAAAATGTGCACGGTTCGCCCCAGATACACTTCTGTTCCCTGTGAGTCACCTCTGGTTTAACAAGATCCCAGTGGTTTCATTTCACTGTTCACCCCACACACGCACGCACGCACGCACGCACGCACTCCTCACACCTTCACAGATGTGCTCAGCCTCGAGAATCCATCGAGGTGTTTATAAATAAGGCAGAGTGTAAAGAGAGCAGAAGAGCCACCCTGTCACACAGCTAGCTCACGTTTTACAAGAGTATTTCTGCAGAGATTGTTTCTTTTATTTCTCAAAAAACACCAAATGTTACACCAGAAATTTCTGAGCATTTGACATTTTAACAAAGATAAAACTATGATTATTTTGTTAGTATTCAACAACTCCAGCTCCCATAACTGACTCATATGAGGCTGTTAAAAGCTAAGAAACGATCAAAAGGAGCACTGTGTTAAGACTGTTGTTGATGCTAAATGGCTGTGAACAGATTCTTACATTTTAGTCTGTAGCGTTTGGCTGTTTGAGTGACTGGCGTGAGTCATTCCTGACTTAAAACTTCAAAGCAGATGCTCTTTGCAACCGAGGTGTTTGTTTTCTAAACTTAACCGGGTAGTTTTGGTGCCTTAACCTTAAAAAACTGCAGCTAAAACTGAATAATTGATTAAATACGACTATTTTGTTCCATACAGGACTCAAACCCTAATTTCCTGGGTCAAATTGTCCATTGTTTAATCTATTAATCTACCACAACATTCTCTCTTTGTGGATTGGTGCTGTTTATACTGCATCACCTGCTGACTGGTATAAACAGTCAACTAGCATTTGACACTTCTTGGCATTTTGCACAAACAGCTGACTTAGGTGACGGTGGTGAGTAGCGTACCGTGATCTAAGATGATGAGCTGGGCACTGGACTGGATGTTGCCTGCATCGTTTTCGGCAAGGCACTGATAGAAACCCTCGTCTGACTTGACCAGACCCAAAACCTGAAGGTTGTGCTCCTTCTGCACAAGAGGAAGGACAAATAAAAACAGAAAAAACAAAAAAACAAAGACAAGCTGTTAATAATGTAACAAGTAGCATTTTTAACCTCTCAAAGTCTTTATTATGACACTGTGATGTTGCAAAACTATGCAAGCACTGCTGATACAGTAGTTCAATGTCTTCAGTCCAGAGAAGCAAGAACAGCAGCACCTTGTTGCCAGATAACTTACAATTATTTTGAAGTAGTCACTGGGGATGACAGCATCTCCATTCTTGACCCATTTGACGGTGGGAGCTGGTGACCCTGAAACCTCACACTCGAAGACGATGTCCATGGACTCATGGGCATAAATGTTGGCTGGCCGCTTGACAAACTGCGGAGGAACTGTGGATACCAGATAAAAACGAGAGTCAGTGAGGCATAAAATATAAAACAGTACATTTATCCTCAACATTTGCTGGAAATTTCTTAAAATGAGTGAATGAAAGATGACTGAACATAATGTGTAATCTTTTCCTGATATTCAGCAACCAATTTGTCAAAGCTACCTGGGCACGTCAGCATTCAGCACTCTGCTCTCTGCTCTCTGCCAAGGAATAAACAACACCAAACGATGTAATGCCTTCAACTCCCCCTTCGTCAGCTAAACTGCTAGTTCAGGGAGGGTGGAAAGACCAACAAACAGCATCTAGCAACAGCTAATTCAACTACAACTTCTTTTTCACAAAAAGTTGGGACTAATCATGTTAGACCAAGCGGTGAGCCTCGCCTCATCCTTGCCTTGTGAACATGTGAGACTTTCAAGGATTCCCCTTTCATAAACAACCATGATATGATCACCTTTACCAGGAACCTGTTTAACTGTGTAACATTTCAAACAGGTGTTTTTGGAGTTTTCCATAACTTTATGGTCTCTTGATGTGCTTGTCCAAAATTGTTTAAAACAAGTTGCTGTCATCAAATTAAGAATAAACATATATTAACAAAAACCAATGCAGTTGATAAGGTAAAATATTAAATATACGTCTTTGTACTATAACATTATGTCATAGGGATTAGCAAATACCGCATCTGTTTTACACAGTGTGCCAACTGTTTTGTTATCATTGTTTTTTTCTCTTACACCATTCACACAATCTCTGTCAGCAGCTGAATCATTTGATAAAAACGATTCAATAACATCTTTTTATTTATGCAGGAATGGGTCAAAAACAGCAGCCCCTTTGGTAGCAGCACAGTGTGCAAGCACACTTGCAGATCTCCCCTATTACTGGTAATGAGGGCCAGAAAGGAGTTATTTGATCTGCTGGGGCGATGCAGCGCCTCATCAATCTGTCCTGGAACAAGGTCACTGGGAGCGCAGGGCCCAGGCCTCGTCGTCTCTCTATAATTGGACTGTATGTGCATGTGAGGAGAGACAGAGTAAGACAGACGTGTGTGTGTGTGTGTGTGTGTGTGTGTGAGAGCGTCTGTGCCTTTGCTGCCTCTATCCATTCTCTGATAAATGGTGACCTCGCTGACCACAGCTTAAATGACTGCATTGTTAGCGTGTCGCAGTGTGGCGAGCTTCGCCATCGGCCTCGTGGGCTCTCTGATAGCCAGTTATTAGCATCTATTTTGTGGCTATTCACATTGGCTGATTGGATATTAGTAGCAGGGGGTGGATTAGGTCCTTTTCTGGCTTTATTCAGCAGAGTGGTAGGTTGTGAGGTCAAGTCCCTCTCATCTGCTTGATGTAGCTGTGGCTAATTTATTTTTACATGAAATTGCTAGTTAACAGATCAGTGCTGATCTGCTGGGACATGCTGTGAGCAAAAGCAAAAAAATTAGGACTCAAATTAAATCTGTTTGTGATTACAACTGTCAAAGGAACTATCAGTACAGTTTACCCATTTCTCCACCAATAATAGACTCAAAACATGAAGAAGCAGTGCAGATGCAGGACACAGTGGGCACTATGACATGTTTGGTATTTTCATGTCCGAAATTGAGAACACAGAGCAAAGGTGGGAGAAAGTGCAACTCAACAGACGTTGCACACACACAAAAAAAGTACAAATTAATTTTACCAAATGCTATTTTCTCGTATCCTGATCTAAAAACCTGGGGACAGCACCTGTGTGTGTCCTCGCTGAGGCGGATGTGACAGAGCAGGATTATCTGTGTCATCCCCACATCTCCCTCTGGATGTAATCATGTAAACAGCTTAAGTTTTGGAAGCAACAGCGGTTGTGATCATGCAAACTACCTCACTGAATGCACCTTTTTAAATAACAAACTATATTTAAATAATAAATAATAGTAAACGTTATTTGTATAGCACCTTTCAAAAAACAAGTTTACAAGGTGCTTTACAGACATAAAAGCATAAAAGTACACAGAGAAATGTATAAACATACATAAATACAAGCATACATACATTAACACACATATAAAGTACACACACATCCTCAGTCAAAAGCCATCCCATACAAGTACGTTGCCCTTAAGCCCATCTCTTTAATGGCAGCTATAAATTCAGGCATGTCACTCAAAACTGTTAAATGGTAATTTTCGGTGGACAAAACATTTCTCTGAATGTCACAAATTAAACATTTACCACTGCAGGAATAACCCTCAGCTACAAAATCTCAAAGCCTTGTAGTATTTCAAAGAAAAGTCCACTGTTCAGTGTCTTTTTTTTTAAATTCAATTTGGCAATATTTCAACTACACAATGTAGCAGAACAAGTCAAACCCGAAACTACTTGATAGTGCCACAGAATATTGAAAGCCTCCCTCGACTCACTTAATGAGTGTCTAGACGTTGGGAACTACTGTGGCGAATCTTGACGTTTTAGTAAAGGATGGTGACGCTTGTAGACCGATTGTCAATCGACCATGCCATCACCCCGCTCTGTGTGCGCTTGTGAATATGCCACTGTGTATGTTAGCAGGTGTGCGAGTGTGTGTGTGAGTGTGTGTGTGTGGGTGTTTACCTATCTGTGTGTGCCAGTGTTCCCTGCAGGAGGGTGTGTGAGCTGTGAATAATGGCTTTCACAGTGTGGTGTCCCCTGGATGTTTGCCTCTCGTAGCTGTGCAGCAGACGCAGGTGGAATCCTGCTTTACTTTGGTGTGTCAGGGACGCAGTGTTAAGAAACCAGTGAGTCGGTGTGTCGTCCCATTATAACTGGCACTATATGCTGAACATGATTGTGTGTGGTTCCTTCTCTGCTGGTAATAAGTGAATGGGTGGATATCGTTTGCATAACACAAGTGTGCGTGTGTGTTTGTGTGTGAGTGTGTGAGTGTGTGTGCGGTTTCTTATGCATGCAAACATATGTTTCTGTTTGTTCTTGCTGTCTCCATCTGTGCATGTTCATTGCAGTCATTTGGGTTTTTGCATCACATTGCAATGTCTTTCTGTCTATATATACATTAGACCTGCTTGTGGGTTTTTGTGTGTATGTCTAGCATGTGTATCTGTGTGTGTGTACATACGTGTGTGTGTGTGCCCCCTGGTGAGGCTTGCTGGTGACAGGATTTGATGGTGACTGGTACCCTGCGGCTCTATTTATCTCTCACTTTTTCTCTGCGTTTCACCACTAGGTCTCCCATCTTTTCCCTCAACTCTTAATCTTCCTATAACTCCTCGTCTATCTCTCCATCTTCAGGCTCCCCCTCCTTCCCTCCCTCCTTCCCTGCCTCTCATGCACCATTTTCTCTAAATGGAGTTCAGACATTTGGAACCTATTGGAGTGGGCAATGGGTAGAAACGCCTAAATCTACCAATAACGTTTGGGTGGTGGGGGTGAAGGAAGCTTTCAGGACTCAACAGAGCATGACATGTGTGCAGCTTTGTGTGTGTGTGTGTAAAGGGGTGACTCTGAATGCAACAAGTCTGACCTTCCTTAATTGGCTGTTTGCAGCATGAAACATGCAAATGCGAAGGTGAACTCATATTTGCAGAGGGAGGCAAAGAGCTACTAGACGCCAGCTGTCAGTCTGCATCGAAGTTACTGTGAGAAAATCTGACTCCTTTAAAAAGGTAAGTGGTTCATGACCAGGACATTATAGAAACTGTGGTGTTTTGACCACTAGTGTTTTTATTGGCAGGCTCCAGCATTCTTTGCATATTTTGCTGTAAAGCTTGCACAGGGTGGAAACAGTGGCATTAATGCACCGTGAAAGGCACACTAACAACTAGCACACAAAAGAAATTCATTTTTCAAAACAAACAGCTTATAATTTATCTTTAAAATTTTATGAATTGGTAAACATTCAAAATGTCTTTTTATATTTGTTGACAAACATAAATCCTAATCCACGACTAAATATGTCCTGTCATAAACATACGGATGACGTCAGAGACGACAAGTCCGTGTTTTCCAATATTTTACAGTTCACAGACACACAGATGCTCAGCCCTACCAACCTGAATGTCTCTTAACAGGCTGATGCGTTGTGGAACATGAGTACGACTCTCTAATGAACCAGAAATCCAGCCGAGACAAAAAACAACAAAAGAAATGCAGATACACAAAAGACGGATAAACAAAACATCAAGACAGATACAAAGGAGGGAGAACAGCCGAGGGAAGTGTGATGCCAGTTCTTTGGGGCGGGTATCATCTCTCCAGCCTGTAGCTTAGTAAAAGAAGCTTTAATGCAGACTTTACCGGCTGCAGTGAACTCCTAAAAGAGGGCCACAAAAAGGTCATGTGTGTCTCTTACTGTGAGCTTGTTAAAACAAAACCCAGGATTCCTGGAGGGATTCTGGGCAGATTACTCTACTCGAAGCTTAACTGGTAGCCAGGAATAAGCTGAATAGAGACATACTGAGGGGAGAAAAGTCTTGCCTCCATCTATCGCTGCTGATGAAAATGGTCAAAAATGGTTGAAAGCAGCTGTTGCAGTTGGTGCACTTTTGGCTTGCAGAGATGAGTCGCAGCCAAAAGAAACAATTTTGGACATTCAGCAGACATCTACTGTAATAAGACCTGATGCAAGATTTCAAAAAAAACCAAAACAAAACAAAAACAAATATGAAGAATGTCTTCCTGCTTTGTTAGCTTGGCCAAAGTCCTCTTAGCTCTTAACGGTTAAACAACAGCCCTTGGGCAATCAGGGTTTACTCTGAGGGCAAGTGGAGCTCGAACTGCAATAATTACCCACACCGCTCTTCCAAAGATAACAGCTTTACTTAATTCAGGCCAAAACAAACAGCTTCAGCTGTAAGAAGGAAAGATGCTTGCTTTCCTAAGTCATGAGGAAAACATAATGTCCTGTTAACAGCAGCGTTATAGAAGGTGTGTTTAATTTTTGGATGTTTTTATGGATTTGCTCTAATGATTCCAAAATGATAAGAATGGAGTAAAAACAGAGGCCTGAGATTGTCAGTGAAATGCTGAAACACAGCTCAACTATAAGTTAAGTTACTGCACTTGCATTTCCAAGCAAGACCAATTCTTAATAGAGCAGAGCTTCATATATATACTTACTACCCAACCTTCTATTGTAAGTGTAGGAAAAACATGGCAAACAAAAATATCTTCTATTTGACCTTTCACTTGTATGTCATATTGTAACATAGGGTTGCAGTGACTGTATTTTTGTTTTATACATTTGAGCTTCTATTGAGGATTTAAAAAATGAAGCAAAAGGCTACATATAGCATAAAACTAAAAGTACTGTTTTAACAAACTTTTTTTGCAACTGAGCAAAAATACAGTGTTTAAACAGACATGAAAAAAGCTGTCACGTGTTGATTTACAATTCATAGTCAGTCTTATGAGAAAGCTTTGAAGCTTCAAACTATTCATAACAGTCCTGCTGTATTATTTTACTTTAAACTGTGATAATAATCTCAGTTCCTAAAAGAGAATTCTTGACAATCTTGCACATCAATCACTGTGTCATTTTCATGTAAATTGAATTCTTTCAAAGCATGTTCTTGTTAGAAGAAAGCCTTTTTGTTTCCAAATAAATCAACACAAGGCTCATCTTGTAATAAAGTCAAGCTCAAAGGCAAACGCCAACTTTTTTCCTTTTTGGTATTTGCCGCTCTCCCAAGTTCCAGATAAGAAGATAGATACCATTCTTTCCGCTGTGTGTGCAGTAACAAGGAAGAGATGGGCAGAGCTCACATACCGCTAATTAGCTTATCTTAAACACTGTTAGTCAGTGGGAAGTGTTAGCCTGTCTCCGCCTGAAATCATCAGATAAACTTTTCAACAACTCTAAACGGTCCTGTGTGCTTGTTGTAACTCGTTTATTTACCACATTATGTTATTCCTAAACTCAGATTAGCACTTTATGTAATTTAATTTAGAGTTGTTGGAAACTTTATTGGATGACTTTAGGTGGAGGCATGCTAGCACTTCCCATTGACTACCAGTGTTTGAGATCAGCTAATTAGCAGTGGGCGAGCTCTGCCTGTCTCGTTCGATGGCTTTTTTCAATGACTTACTGTAGCAATGCTTGACTAAAAGTGGGTCAGTTTGTTTTGAATATTGAGACAGTAAAATTGTAGGATTCCTAAATACTTCAGTTATTGTAACCAATGATGGGAACATTAATTTTAAGGTAACATATGGATGCAACATTTTCCTGAAGATGATCAATCTCTGCAAAATGGGCATTTTAAGGACCGTAAAGGTGAAAGTCACAAGACCCATTGTAAGGTTAAAAATTTCCAAAGGAGTGACACCCAATGAGTAACCAATGGCAACCAATGATTTGTGAGTCCTCACTAAGGACCAGAGAAGTGAGAATCTAAGTTTTGCAGTTGGGCAGGATGAGTAATGCCAATCAGAAGCTGCTGCCCACTCAAACAACAGATGAGGCTGCCAAGCTGGACTGGGCATCCACAGCAGATGTAGTGACATTGGACAGACTAACACAACACAGTCTCAATGTAACAAAGACACACACTGTCATGCATGTTCTGGATGCAAATGTGTCTCTATCTGAAATAAATGACCGACAACTGGGTCTCCACAGACAGACACAGACACAAGAGCAGGCGTTGACCGGAATCAGACAGAGACGCACACCTTGCACCCCACTGGTTGAGATAACACCTCCTATAAAGCAGGGGAAAGGTGTGTGCCTTAGGGTGTTGCTCCTTATCAGATGAGCATTCTTTTAATAGCTCTATGGAAACTTTCTTTTTATTTCAGCCAGAAAATAACTGCTCTGTGACACTGAGGGGAGGGCAGGAAGTAAAAGCAGAACAAAATATTCCCCAGATCTTATCAAATTTGTAATTTTTCCACGCTTCATTTAAAAACTATTCCTGTCCCTAGCTAGAAAAACACTTTAAGCACAGTTCAGAGAAAAATCTCTCCACAGCATCTTCAACTGATATGTTAATCAGCCCCGCACATGCTTTGACTATTGTTAAGTTGCTGTCTGTTTCTTCTTGGCTGAATAGTGTGAGCTGCACAGGTTTTGTTGATTTGATATACAGTCAATGTCTGTATTTTTTCTGTCCTCAAAGAATACGAAGGCCGAATTGCAAGCTGAAATCAAGCATACCTAAGTTTTTTATGTTTCCGTCTATTTTTTGCCCATTTCTATAACAAGGTAAAAACACTCGCGCCATGTGTGGTTATAAATCTTCTCAGATGTGAAACTTTTATGGGGGCAGAGTTTTCCTGCATGCGAGTGCAGCACATGAGAAGAACAATTAAGTTGATGACATGATAGCACGAGGCCGTGATAGATGAGGGCCACTGACTCAGAGACCTATAAAACTGAAAAACATATATATTTGTGGAGGAACTATTTCAGTCTTGGAAACACACGCATACAGAGTCCAGGTCTGGGTGGTGCCCCTGTCACACAAGGCCATAATCAAAAGCTGCTGCCTCCTCTGGCCTCATTTATCCTCGTGCCAGCTCTAATAGAGGGTGAGATGTCACAGCAAAGTCATAGCGAACACAGCACACTCACACTGGCACAAACACACTGTGCCTGTACTCCTGGAAGTGATGTAAGGGGAAGGGGGAGCTTTTGTTTAGGGCCTGACATTCTTCAAATCCACCTGTCTGCAGATCTCCTGCAGCAGAACACGTTTGCCATTAGCTTCACTGCAATGCCAGATTGTGCTTGTTTACACAAATAACGGCTCAAAACCTCTTCATCTCACTGGCACTTTGTTTACTTTACATATAAAAAGATATGGCACTGCTCTTAGATACCTATTGCTTATTTCTGACAGCCTCTGACATTATCTCCTCTAAAGCTGTTTGTACATCATGTCACATTACAAGAGATACTCTTGTTTATTCACTATTTTTTTCCATAGATATAAGCTTTGCCGCTGACACAACAAACATGTTGTTAAGATAGTTTGGAGTAGCTTCATTTTTCTGTTCAGGCTTTTGTTAGAGCTTGATGTTAATTCTGAGGACTTAAATAAATCTTTGCCATTATAAAAGAAGGTCAGTCAGGTTCACTGCTTCAAGTTACTTTGAGGCGGAGTTTTCCTCCATTAGCGCTGTTGGTTAGCGTTAACAGCAACAGGAAGCTGCCAAACCGTTTACTTCCTGTTGCTACTAATCCTTAACAGAGCCACAAATTACAGAAAGTCAGCTGTAGTTTGACTTCTAAAACTATTCTACAATCATTTGAATTTACCTAAACAGATTGTCATCATATTAGACTTGCTTTGTGTGCACTGTGGAGTGTTTAATCAAAGTTTGGTAATGGCTACCGTTGGTTTGCTACTGGGTCCATTGACTTGCACTAGCATTAGCATTCACAATGAAATGCGAGCCATCCAAACTCCGTACTGCATCAGTTGAGCTGAAAATGGTCTCTTTCAATAGGATTGGACTGGAAAAGTCGAAAATGAGGCCCTATGTCAAAAAATTCTGGAACATCCCCTGAAAGGACCATACCAGTCCATGTCTGACTTGTCACCCTCCGCAGAGATCACCCCAATCTTCTAAAAATGTTGCTGTTAAAATTGGACCATGTGTTTGGTAGATGTCAGGCTGCATTTTTAAACCCCATTCACTTACAGAAGAGAATAGAATAACAGAATACAGAACAAGTATAAAGAAAGAAGTAACAGAATAAAGAAAAAGTTTTTTGCATTGTGGCTATGAGTGCGTGACACTTTTTTCTTTAAGTAAACCCCATTTACTGCAATTCATGTTGAAACATCGTATAGGAACACTATAGGGCACATGAAAGTTGCTAGGTATAGGTAATTCTCCCTTCGAAAGGGAACGTCTGTGTTTAAAACACTGAGAGAGAGAGAGAGAGAGAGGGAGAGGGTGGCCTGGAGCTGTGAAAATGAAAAAGTTATTACGCCTGGAAAAATAGTTCCTTGCAAGTGTCGCCTTCCTAGCTCGAGTATTAAAATGAAGAAGGATTTTGACACAGACGTTCTTTTTAACTAACATTGTCACACATTTTCAGATACTTTCTGTAACATTTATTGAATATGGACAAAATGTAAACAAACACCATATCTCATAGATAAAGCTATTGCGGGAGAAATGGGCAGGGTTTATGTAACCTACATGGCCGATGTTGACAAAAGACAATGACGTGTAACATTGGC
>JAQFJA010000001.1:27794288-27809155 GCA_029874485.1 Naso brachycentron
CCCCCCCCCCCCAAAAAAAAACAGATTAAAATACATCAAAAAAGGGATTAAAGAATCTGCAGACGCCCCTAAATCCCTCAAAGGGTGTCAGACTCTATCAAAGGGTGAGCATGCCTAAATATAAGCTGACACACATGACACGTGAAGAGAGCCGGGTTCAGTTTGTAATTTCTACTTCTGTGAGGACGGATAAATTAGATTTCAATGAAACATGATATCAAAGCAAAGCCATAAATGGGTTTGGTTATCTTTCTATACTGCAGTAGCCTATAGGTGAGAGCGGAAGAAAGAGCAACAACAACAAAAAAAAAAACCAAAACAAAAAACTGTTTTACTTAAATAGAGAATTGTCTCATCTACATATAAAGAGGAACAAAACAAAGAGACTGTAAGATAGTGATAAAGAGGGATGAAGGGCAAGAATTAATTCTCCATTTTCTTTTTTGGGGGTTTCCCCGTTAAGCTCTGGTGAGGTGGGGTTCACCTCCAGCAATTCTTGAGGAGTTCAAAGCCTGCCGGTGGGAGGAGGGATGGCCGTGTTTGAAAGCAGACAGTAAAGATGGGGTTTCTCATTACGTGCGTCTCGCTCTGTGTCCTGGCTATCACGGCTGTATACTGCCTGCCTGCTCTCTGCCCCATAATTTTTCTCCCCCTCCTTTCTGTTTTACAGAGACTCAAACTGAATACATAACTCTCGGCCCCACTAGGCCACACACCCCCCCTCTCTTTATTCGTAGTCTGCTTGTGTTTCCACAGTATCTGACTGTGCATACACAAGCTAAAACACACAGAGGCAGAGTGTATGACGAAGCAGGAGCAGAAAGAAAACACAAGGCAGAGAAAGGCGTTACCATGGGTACACGAGTGTGACTTCAAAGGTGGTCAATATGGAAAATAATTTATGTTCTAACAAACTGAATGCCACATTTTAATGATGTTTTATGGTATGAAAAGAACAAAGATGAAATAGTTAGCTTAACAGACTGCATAGCAACAGTCAGATATTTCATCATTCAGAAATTTGATGTTTTGAGGTTTGACTGCTAACAGTTTCATTTTTAGAACATTTTCAATACTATTTCGTCTATTTAATTAGACATTTCTTCTATGTAAAAAGTAATCCCAAACGGTTAACACAGCAATATCATGTCTGTCTGCTTTCATCTGCAGACCATTGAGCCTCTGGGGCTAACGGTTAATGCTAATTAAAGGCTAAATCTTATTCAGATGAAAGCTGATGAGTTCTGAGATTGCCTTTCTGCTGAAGTGTTTCGTCCCTCTTGCTCTTCACACAGACTGTTAATCTTCATCCAACCACAGCCTGCACAATGTAACTGGTCAACACTACTTGGACTACAGTGTACTACAAATGGCAAGAAGGCTTCTAATTCCAGAATCATGTCCCTTGCCTATAAATTCTACTTTTAATTGCAAATGTTGGTTTAGAGAGATTATAGTCATAGTGATGTCCTGGGCTGTGAGAAGTAATTATTGGAACTATTGATTAATCCGCCAATCAGTTTCTTAGTAAATCCAGTAATCCTTCTTTTCCTAGTTCCTAAAACTCCAAGGTGACACCTTCAAAGGTCTTGTTTTGTCCGATTAACAATCCAAACCCAAACCTGTTTAATTTAATCTGATGTACAGTTAAGAAAAGCAGCAAAGTCTCACATGTGAGAACCAAAAACATTAGATTTTGGCATTTTTTTTTCTCAAAAATCATTTCAACAATCTACTCACTGAATCTTTTCTCAGTTACAAAGAATGTGTATATGTAAACATGGTGGAAAGAAACCAGAGAGCAGCAGGAGGCTGGGACAGCAAGAAGGTGAAGCTCAGGAGTGAAAGGCGGAGGCGTTGTTGATGGCGTTGATGTCTGGAAGCGGAGGTGTTTCCTTGAGAGGAATGAGACGCACGTCTACTAGCAATCAATCCCAGATATTACCTCGGTATTTGTCAGATATGCTCTCTGCCACGCTAGCCACCCGTGACTCATTTCATCATTACATCTGAGAGGTCACGCCCACTCCGCCCCCGCCAGCGCAATCTTTGCTGGGTCTGATGGCAGCCTAATGGCCTGCTCTCTCTATACTGCAATTAACCTCTTTATTGGCCACCTGCCAGCCAGCTGGAGATACATCAGTGCTTGTGCATGTGTGCGTGCGTGTGTGTGTGTGCGCGTGTGTGTCAGTAGGACTATAAATGCAAAGCTTAATGTGTTCAACACTTGTGCGTGTATGCATGCGCACAATAGGCAAAGCTTTTACCTCTTTGAATTTCCATGTGAAAAGTGTGTGTGTGTGTGCATGCATGTGTGTCCATAAAAACTGACAGATTTCAACTGCTCGCCTCTTAAAGGTAGAAATTGATTGAATTTAACATCCCGTCATGGCTGACCCGGGCAGGTCCCACCGGCTGTGGGGCTGTCTGGTAGCAGAACTCTGCTCGGAACAGAACTGAACAAGTCCCCTCTGCATGAGACATCGCTACAGCTGCAGTGACAGGTATTGATGAAGCATCTGGATGGATTGTCAGCTGCCTAGCTATGAAAAGACTTGAACGTACGCACACACATGCCTGCACACAGCCACTTTCTCATTTAACACATACACTATCAAACACACAGAAACTTTGGACTAAAGGGAACTTTGGAAGTGAAGGGAACTGCTTGGCCGACCTGTATTCCACCACTGTGGGCCCTTGAGCAAGGCCCCTAACCCCAGCTGCTCTACTGGAGCTGCACTGTAGTTGTACTGTGCAGCTTCCAGGTGTGAAAGTGTAGCTGTGTAAATATGATCAGGGCGTTGTGAAACCCCCTCTGAATAAATACAGTTTAAAAAAATGTAATTCAATAACACACACAAACGACGAAATCGTACTATAGTAGTAAGTATAGTAATCGAATAATCAATTAATTGATCACCAAAATTAATCGCCAACTATTCTGATAATAAATCATTTCAGTTATTTTTCAGTTAAAAAAGTAAAAAGAATCACTGGTTTAGTCTCTTAAATGTGAGGATTTGCTGCTTTTCTGTGTCATTTATGATCATAACTACAGAGTCCTTGTGTTTGGAGCTGTTGTTTGGACAAAAGAGGCTATCTGCAGACATCACATTGGGCTCTGGGAAACTGAGATGAGCATTTTTCACACTTTTTGACATTCATGGAATAAACGATCTATCAGTTTATCATAAAAATAATCAGCAGATTAATTAATAATGAAAATAATAGGGCGGCAGCTAATAAATTAGCTGCAGCAACATTAAGATAATCTGTGTGAAGGCTGGAAATTACAAAAGCATGAGCTATTACAGGGTGATTTTTTGGAATTTTTTTAAAAAATTAGACTGAGCACATATCCCCCTTGGTCTTGCTGATGGATTCAGAAATAGTAGAGGCAGCTGTGGGAAAACAAGTAAATATGTAATCTCAGAGGTCTTCCACATGTTAAAAGTTTTACTTGAACTTTCAAATGCCTCATCAGATCTTTAAATACTTGACCCCCTCATAATTTAATGAAAGCTGGCGGGCAGGCAGGTAAATACGTATACTTCTGAATTTTGTCAAGAAAAGTAGTGTTTGAGAGATCAAATTGCACATGCAGTCAGACAACTGAACTCTTTGAGAAAGGAAGGAAAAATCTTTTCAGTCTCTGCAATGGTAATAAACTGCCTCATTAACTTGTAATTCAAAAGCCTTTGAAAAGAAACAGATGACTGTCAAAGAGTAACTTCACACAGGCACTCAGGATCCGAGAGGCTTATACTGTACTATCCCACTGTCAACAAGAGGACTCTCTCAAGCATCTTAAACGCCACTGAGCAGAGAGCACACAGCAAATTGAAATTTGGGGCACGACTTGACTCCAAACACCTCATAATCCCATGTCACTTGCTGTTCCCAAACTGAACAAGGTCACACTGTAGGACTAGTACAAAAAAAAAGGAAAACAGATCCTTTTACAAGCATTTATCAAGAAGGGCAATGCATTCGGGAGGCGAAGGAATTTACAGAAAAGAAAGTACAAATGGTTCAGCAACTCAATGACAATCAGCAAAGGAAATCAACTATACAACCTTTTCTGTTGTGCAGAACAACCCTAACATGTCAAGGAAATGTTTAAAAAAGAAAATGACGTCATCTACATTGTTTCCGAAAGACTGACAGAATAAGAAGCAACAAAGATTACTGAGAGGGGTTTAACCATTCTTAAAATGGGATTTGTCTGACCTCTGCACCATTTATGTTGTACAATATGTATTTTATATAACACTTATACTTATATATTACTCATTTAATATTATGACCATCTCTGACACACATCCACACAATTATATTCAGGAACTGTGGCATGACAGGGTTTTTTACTGTTTAATCTGCCACATTCTGTAAACATCCACTATCAATCAGGCACATGACTGAGAGAATGTTCTCATCAGCAAACACAAGTGGTGTAGGTGTACTGTGTGCTGTTTTTAACCACAGTGTTCAGGGAGCAAATACAGGATAAGGCTTGACCAATCAGTTCACTAGGTAGATAAATATGGCAACCTTTACCTGCTACAGAGAGACGGGCCGTGCGGCTGGAAATGGATCCCAGATTGTCAATGGTGGCGACACACTGGTAGGTGCCTTCGTCGGGCTTATTGTGCTTGGAGTGGACCACATGGGAGAAGAACAGCGAGCCATCGGGGAGTATGTGTCGTCTTTCGTCCGAAACCAGACTCATGAAGGTGCCGTCTTTCTTCCACTCTATGCGTGCCGTCGTGGCTGCGTCGCTGTGGGCTGAGCAGTTGAGCAGTGCCGGGTTGCCCCGAATGGCCAGCGTGTCCTGGGGCTCCACTGTGAACCAGAAGGGGCTGAAGGGCTGCGCTGCTGAACCTGAGGGGGTAACGGGAGAGAACAGATGTCAGACACAATGTCTTGTTTAAGAATGAGACTACTTCAGGTGTCATCATCGTCAAACAAAGAATCAAATGAGAATCTTGTTGCTTTCAAACAACTAATCAGTTCCGTACTGTTTGCAGCTGATGCTCATGCTGATATTCTTGATTTTATTGTAGTTACAACAGGCGTAGGGCTGCACGATCTTGGGAACAAAATTCTTACTGTGATTATTTGGACTAATATTGCAATTGTAACATGATGTGGTCCTAATGTATTCTTGTATCTTTACTCTGTATGTTTTACTTCTGTTTAAACTGTAACTGGTGTGCTGTCTGGGCCAGGGCTCCCTCAGAAGAGAGATTTCAATCACGAGGGACCTTCTGGTTAAATAAAGGTTAAATAAAAAATAATAAAATAAAATTTGTGATATTAGGGGGAACGATTTTTACATCATTATTCTCATGTTCATTGACAAACTTAATAAAATGATTATGATATATTTTTTGCAGGGATCTGCACCGAACAAAGATGTTTTCTTGAGTCTATAGAATATGATGTGTAAACTGTGATAACCCAACAACTACAGCACCTCAATATTTGAATTAAACACACTCATTTCTCCTTAAACATAATTGTGGCTCCCTGAGATTACAAAAGTGCAGCAGGTCATATTGCAATTTTGATTATTTGTGCAGCCCGATGGATGTGTCTGTCATACACCGGTGGAGGAAGTGAAAAGCATCTGAAAAGCTTCATCATGATCTAAAGCTGGGGTTTGAAATGTCGATTTTCACCGTGGAATCCATCACTGCTGCTTCAGTTCAACCACATGACAACAGCAAAATCATATCTACCAAGACATCATCGCCATCTACCAAGACATCATCGCCATCAACGGAACATTTCAAAAGTCACTCTCATGAAATGTGCTGGTGGCTGAAATGAAAGGACTCCACGGGACTCCGAGTGCTCCGTGTACTCAATGAAATGCCTCCAAAGCAAAACATCTTTTTGTCCATTCTGTCTTTTCAGCAACTGTGCCTCAATCTATCCCCGAGACTCCGAGAGGCTTTTCATTATGAAACCACAAGCCCCACTGGAATTGGACGAGAGGAACTGACAAATTTAACCCAGTCTAGCCTCTCTGGCAAGTTAATATCACGTCTTGCTTTATTATAAGTAGAGAGTGCAGCAAAGGAGTAAACACTCTGGAACGCGGTTGCCATTTCCTTTCCTCGAGCATAAATGGTAACATCGCACTGACATGGATAGTGCCAAAGTCAGAGTAAGTGCAATTGCTTTGCATTTGTCCTCATCCATTATTCAAGCACTCCTACCCCAAGAGTCACACAGTGGTATTGTTTAGATAAATAACACCAATTATCAGTTCTGCAGGGATGGAGGAGAGCTAGAAAAATAATTAAGAGTGTATGAAGGTATTTTAATAATGCAGCGAATGGAGTGAAATAAGTGGCTGAATGTTAAATGCAGTTTAAAATATGCCTGCTCTCTTCCAAGGAAATGGCAAGTCTCCAGGGGCGAGCAAGAGCAGAAAGAGACAGAAAGAGAGGAAGACAGAAAAGAGAAGACAAGGGGTGAGAGAGAGAGAGAGAGAGAGATGCAATGTCGATGGATCGGCTATTTAACTTCTAAGAGGTAATTTCTCTACCTTGCGGCGCCAAGTCCCTTGCGTGAGATCCAAAGAAAGAAGCAATGCGATGCGTGGTCCATTACAGCGCCAACATGGCTGCTTGTCCTCAGTGCACTTAGTTCTCTTATTAGCACAAACAAATTGTAGAAAATTGCTGAATAAAAAAAAAAAATACTGTTTTTCTTGTTCACTTAGGGAATAAAAAACTTAGCATTACAACTATGCTGTGCAATCATCTCGGTACTAGCTCACTGATAGAAAAGACAGGAACTCCCTCCATCTCTATGGACAGTGCGTGGTCACTAACTGAGGCACCAAGACCAGATGCATAAGCATGGCTCCTTCACCAGAGACAAAATAATAAGAAATATATCTCTGTTGTTAGCTAAAACTGTCAAACTGGCAAGTTTCAAATCAAATGTGCCTGTTAGTAATGGCAGCTAAACGAATGTAAGCAGAATTTTAGGATGCCAAAACATTATTCTGATGGATCTGCTGATGGAGACAGCACAAGTGCTCATACATACAATATTTATTTTTAAAAAACCCTTCAGGCAAAAGTGGGTGTGAGATTTAAGTGAAAAATCAGAAATAAGTAATAAAATAAGCACCTTTTTGTATATAGCTCTTAGATTTAAGTGAGTGGTTCCAAATTAGACTGAAGTAAACAGTTGATTTCAGGAAATCAATAATTTCAGAGCGGCCTGGGGTTCGTATTAGGCAGAAAATGACAACAGCAGCAAATGTATTTTACTGATGCCGTACATGGCAGATGGAGAGAGAGCAGGATGGAGGAGCAGTGGGGGGAATTTGTCAGTCCTGCAGACCAGAGGCACCACAGCATTCTTAATTATCTCTGCTTTACGCTGCTGGAACAGTGGGTGTGTTGGTCGGGCAGAGCTTCCAGGCCTGAGCCTGGCTCGTCTCCACTCAAAAGACCATCTTCAGCTGCTCTCTATCTGAGGAGAAAACTGAATGGGCTTGAAGTTCCTGCAGCATCGTATCAGAGCCAAAACAGCCGCCTTTAGCAGCTTTTTATCCCTGTCGTCGGAGCAGTAGGGTAGGGCTTAGCTTCAGCTCCAGTTTGGAACAAAATGGCAAACCATTTGCTTTCAGCTGCCGAGACAACATCCTCGGTCAGCAGCAGAGCTGGGGGACAAGAAAATGATGGGACTGGAGTAATGCTAAACTGGAGGGATGTGAGGGGTTGATGGCAGGCTGAGGGGCTGGTTTGTGATCAACTACACTTACGATTGTTCCAACAACTTCTTTAAAACATATAAACCTGAAGTCATTTCCCTCAAGAATTCTGGTAATACTGCCAATACCAGAAAGCAGCAGACAGACAAGTAAACATGGCAACAGACACGAAAGGGAGACCATGGTGCCACAGTTAGTCGCCAGCCGAAGTCCAAACTCCAACAACTTACAAAGGTGGGACAGTGGAATCAATGCTGGAGCCACTACATGCAGACTAAACAAATATTTTGACTGAAAGCTGCCAAAAAGCTTCCAAACTGTGACCGTTCTTTGTGTTCCATTCATTGTATTTGGATTTTATACAGAGAAACTACAAATCAGAAAAGCTCTCACAGATACAAGACAAGCTCCAACTTTTTGGGTCAAAGCCAAGAAGAAGTTGACTTTTGGCAACTAACAAGGTTGTGAGACGCAGGCGTGGAGGAAATCACAAATGAACACCTACAGAACAAGCTGCGTGCTGCTGCAGTTTTCTCAAGTGTTCACTGACAGAAAACTCAACAAAGCGCATGTTCCCATACATCATTAAAGCACGGGGAAAAAAATCTGACCCAACTTTGCTGTAACAGAACATGATGAAAAGATGGAGGAGTTAAATTTTACAGCTAAAGGGAATTCTGCCTCTCATATGAAACATTCTTGTCTTGTAATGTTTTCATCAATAGCATGCATGGGGCTAAACAATCGTCTTATCTTTTGCTAAGTAACACAAGAACACCAGAATAAAATTAATTACCCCTTAAATTGTCTCCTACAGATGCGAAGGAAAACACACATACACGTCTTTATGCCATAATTTATCAGCACTGAAACACTGCAGGCTTTTAACAACGCAGCAGCAGCAGAGTTAAAAGGGAAAGAGGTGTCAGAAACCACATTACAGCGTAGGAAGTCTCATCTATTCTGGCCCAGCAGTGCGGGAGCCCCCGTTTGCTTTTGAAAAATAGGACCCGCCACACCGGGCAACCAGTGAGAACCAAGGATGGGAGAGCACGGAGCTAGAAAATGAGGTTGTCCGCTTGATAAGTATGGGCTGTTACCTCTGTCCCAAATCCACTTTGCTCAGCAGTCATAAAAGGTTTGGGCGCCGAGCTTAAGGTGGTGCCATGATATTCTGCCTCGCTCTCTCCCACCCAGAACAGAGACACGGAGCTAGCACTGTATTTTCCATCTTGAGCCAGCGTTGAATGCATGTTTTCAGGTGTTACAGGGCTTTCTGTCAAGGAGTGTGTGAACTTGAAGTAACATGTTCACAAAACAGTAACATGTGAAAACTCACTTGTGCAATATAAACTGAATGACAAGGACCAATTTTCTTTGTGCATAAAGTTTACAAATCCCGCAGTAGAGCACACAGTCTCGTAGCGTGTTGTATAATATCCAAGGAAAGGCAGTGAAGAGGAGTGGGTGAGGGTCTGCTTTCCACACAAAAACCCCCTGTTCTCTACTATTTTAGCCTTGGCTCAGCAGGACGCCTCCTCCCTCACTGACCCACTGCCTGAGAGCAGCCATATTGACAACCCTCCTCACTAAGCCGCTCTTGAGACAGAGCAGACCACTCTGAAAACCAGTCACACTTTAAACAACAGAGGCTGTTCTGTGGCTCAGACTGAGGGATGAGGAAAATCCTTGACATCCTGAAAAGTAAACACATTTAACAGCCAATCAAATTGACTAGAAACTGGTAACAAAGATATTTTTTATTATCATGTACGAAGACGATTTTCACTCTCTTTGCTCTGTATTTCTGGCGTACGTTGTCACTAGATATTTGTGATGTACGACCTTTAAAAGTAAACAAGCCAAGATCACAAAATCATTACCAGCCTATCAAGGATGAACGGAAACCTTCACACAGGTGAAGATGAAGGCGGAGGAATGGCAATTTGTAATGAACCTGAGCACTTCATTCGCCTCTCCGTTATTTCCACCCCTCCACTGTTTGTCCTCCAACCCTCGACATCAGGGTCGCTTTAATGACACTGATGGAACTAGTCACCTCTGCTTCTCTCCCACGCTTGTGCCCTCCTCTATTTCATCTATAAACCTTTATTCTGAGTCTCTGTCTCTGCAGAATCCTCCATCTTGCCATCTCTCCAAACTCCCGTCTGAAGTCCGTCAGCATGAAACACCTCAGGGAAATAACAACGATCTCGAGAGCAAACGTGGAAGGACGAGGTGTATTTAATAGAACAAGAGAAGGAGCTGCAGCAAACTTATTTTATTTGAGGTATGTATCTATTCAGGGAAAATGGAAAAAGTGTCCTTTTCTAATCAGAGGACAAGTACAGATATCCCCTGAAGGATTCCATTAGAAAGTGGTTGCAAGTTGAGATGGTTCGCTTACTTCCTTTCATTTTGTTAAAATTGACATTTGGGCACTTGACTCAAAATGAATTAAAGAAGTTAAGATTTGAGTGGAGACACCTATTTTATTACCGGGTAATAGAAAAGAGAGGAGAAGGGGGCACATTCGTTGACAAGGATTAGTGTTTTCAAGGCTGTGAAAGGTGTTCAACACATGAGTCTCGACGATTGAGAAAAGACTAAAAACCAGGCTGGAGGGACAAACATTAAGGCAAAGTAAAGGTTAGGAGTCAAAATGACAAACTGGAGTAAAGGAGGAGGTGGATGACCGAGAAATGTGATTTGTGACAGAACTTTATCAGAGTTAGTGTGGCCACTCACGTATTCTTTTAACAGCTGATGCCAGGAACAATCCCTGACATGCCTGAGGGAGCTCGCTATGATCTGGGATACCACGACCCACTGACTCTGGTATTCTCAGCGTTCCCCACAGCACTTGATGAAATGAAGGGTTGAGGCCAAGCCATAAAGGGATGGACAAAATGATTGGGGCGCCGAGCGCACACTGGCTGTCCTGCGCTGGCACCCACTCAGCTGGCAGATTACAAGAGGAAAGGATCCAATTTTTTCGGCTCGCAGTTCTCTGTCATCCTGTCTGCTCGCTGCCATTGTAAAACTCTGGAGGCCCGGAGAAAACATGACAGGGTCACAGGCGGGGCTGAGTCACTGCGACGACGTCAGCTTTGGTTTCGCTGAATGCTGCCAGAAAATGTCGTTCTAATTCAAATGTCAGTCACTCTTTAAATCAGATGAAGATAGATCCCACGCAAATGATTTGCCAGTTAATAGGATTAGCAAATGAGTCAGGCAAGAGTCTGGCCAAAGATCAAACTTCAAACAACCAGGCAGAATGTGCAAAATACCAAACTACAGGGATTTTTATTCCCTTTGTTTTATCACTCTTTGAAACACGATTAAAGGACAATTAGATCTGTAGTCAATGAACTACAAGACAGGCGATGGAGTGATTCAATGGTAATTTTTTTGTACTGATGATGATGTACTGTCTGTTTAGTACACAGAACAAGGTTTCCATTTCATATAATTGTTTTCTTGGTAACATGCGCATCAGGGACTTCAGATGAAAACTGATTTCCGCTTTATCTGGCACAAAACATGTATTGTGCTTTTTGTCTGCTAAATAAACCATAAAAAAAGAAATTTCACTCTCACTATTCAGTCACAGTGACATGCAACAACATTCAGAACAAAAGAACACCCCGTTCACCTTTTTTGAAGACATTTGCCTGATGAAGGTTGAGCAGCGAAACATGCAAATAAAGATAAAGGTAAAGCAGCTTTATTGTTATTATCCAGTGAACTGTACAACAAAATTGTAAGGTTAGAGTGAAGGGTTAGTCAGGAGCTGCTGGGACTGAGCGCACCGCCACATTGGGCCAACCTCACCTAATGTGCCTAATATGCATGTTTTTGATGGTGGGAGGAAACCGGAGCACCCAGAGGAAACCCACGCAGACATGGGGAGAACATGCAAACTCCACACAGAAAGGTCCTGTTCCAGCTGGGAGTCGAAACCCAGGACCTTCTTTCTGTGAGGCAACAGAGCTAACCACTAAGCCACTGTGCTGCCCAATACAATATTTTACACGAGACAGTGTACAGGAATTTGTTTGCTATCTTTTGATCTAACTGTCATTCTCCTACGCACCTGCCGCTTAAAATAGATGTGCAAAGCGTTTGTTCTGACATGCAGCGGTGTAACAGCTTTTAACGCATAATCCATCTTTCCCAGTAACACACTATGACCCGGTTCTTGTTCTGCAGCGACAGACTCAAGGCAAGTTCACCTCTTCAAGAAATCCTGCTGCAGCCCCTACCAAAATTCCACTTGAAACAGCTACAAAAACTAAATGCCACTGGTAAATTCTGAAAGGAAAAATTATCTACTTAAAGCATTCTTCAACAAAATGTTCCAAAAAGCTCCAAAGCGCCCACATACTGGCTGAGCTTCGAAAGAAATTGGTTTTTGGTTTCCAGATTACTCATTGTTTTCGGCACAAAGGTCATGATCAGAGATCACAATTACTAGAATGAGTCAGTCTTTGGTGAGCTGGACCACTTTTGCTTGCTCAGTCAAAGTCACAGGTCTGTTTCCTGAAGCTCAACATGCAGTTTGAGTAGCATGCTGACAGTCGTGCAAACAAATGGCTCCTCTGAAAAGCTAGTAAAAAGCCTCGAATGCTGAGTGATTCATGCTTGGCACTTACTAGCTTAGCATTAAAATTTCATTAATACAACAATTACATTTAGAATCCATGTTTCTAAAAAACACATATTTGTATTCATTTTTCATTTCTGTGCACGGAAATAGGTTATACAGGCAATGGAATGTCTTCTTAATAATAAAATTAATGACTTAACAGAAGCATAACTCCTACTTAAACTCAGTCCTACTGGAACAAACTAATTAGGCTATGCTAGGCTACTGCTTATGTCCAATATTTCATTTATATGTGCAGTGACAGAAGGGTATCCATGCATTTGTCTTCTGGGTAAATATGAAAAATGTCCCATTCCCCCACGAGCAAGCCATCATCTTTATGCTGATTACAACACTGTTATCACAGGAGCAACACTGATGCTGATTAAAAAAATAATAAAAAAAATAATAAAATAAAGATTACATTCATCATGGAAGACAAATTAAAATGGCTTGGATAATCCATAAACACATGGACACTCTAACAAAGGGAAACAGCATGTGAGAAAGGGAATGCATGTCAGAGCTTCCAACAGATGAGTGTCTGAGAGGGAGACAGAGATCCAGGAGGGATTGGCTAGACGGGGAAACCTCTCTCACCTCCCCTGGTTGTGATAATTAACCAGCACTGATTGAGGCTCAAATTCCCCCTCTTATCAGACTCCCCACGGGCCCTCGTTGAAGGATTGGCCCGCTGAGACGACAGCAACACAGACGAGCATGCTGTGAGGGCTGGTTCTGAGATGGTGCGTGGGTACAGTTTGAGCGAGCACTAAAAACATCGCCTCATGGTGAATAATTGGAAAGCAAAATAGCCAGAAACATCAAGACTCTTGGGCTAAATGGGTTCCTACGGAGCAGGCAAACTGAAGGTTAAAACCATCATTTAATGTCAGTTTTGGAGAAATGAGGCAACCGTTTCTGGATGTTGAAAAAAGTCAACTAATGCCGGGGTCAGACAACAAGAAATTTTTGCCTGTTAAAACATTCATTGTGTCAGATTAGGCAATTAAAGAGTCAGAAATTCTTGCTTTTGTGGTCGAGAGACGCGACAGACTACATGTTGCTCCCAGTCAGTCATCATTTGCAGTTCCCAACATGCGTGACATCACCGGCAAGGAAATGCTCACCACTGACTGCCACGACTGACAAGCTGTCATGGGAGGTAAACAAAAAGCCAAACATGCTAGTCTCCCTGTTGTGAGGTCATGAGGCGTCCTAGATGTTGCGTCGATGTTGTCGTCCATTACGACACACTACGCGCCCCATGCTGGTTGATCATTTCCGAGCCCACCCATCGCCCTGTGTCTTTCCGGTCGGGCTATTATTGGGCTGATATTTTGTAGTCTGACCCCGGCATAAGAATCTCACAACAGCAGCAGCAGCCATGATCAGCTGATGCTCTTGAAGTTGCACTGTCAAACTAAGACAAGTTACAGGAAACAACACAAAACGCTGTTCAGTTTCATCATCTGAAGGAATGCTCTCTTCTGGTTGGCAGACAGGTGTGCGTTAAAAAAACCACTTCACACACACGTCATTCGACTCAAGTTTAATCCCCATGCAAAGTTAACCTTTGCTATCCTCACCCTGCTCTTTCGATTTGAGTGCCAAACAATCAAAAATTAGCAAGTGACCATGGTAAGCAGGATAATCAACGAGCAAGTGTGCGTTAACAGTTTTTAGTCACTTCACCTCACTTTTCCTCGACATCATGCCTTTTCACACATACCTACTCATTGTTTATCTCTTATTAAACTGTAAAAACTTTAATGTGATGCTGGATAAAGAGGGGAAATACACATCTACTTTTGACACCCAAGACATTACAAAATCACTCAAATCTCACCAAACAGGGGAGCAGAGTTATACTAAAAATCTGTCATAGAGAGCACTGCTTTGTGTGTTCAATAAAGAGAGAACGAGTATGCAAAACATCAGTATTCAGTAAACAAAAATGAGACGAAGCCTGAAAAATACCCAAATCCACTCTAAACTTTGTGATTTTTGAAGTTTTAGTTATGATACGGAGGATGAGTTAACCGGTAAGTTCAAAAATCAGCAAGCACTGCAGTGGGCAAACATGGACAGGAAGTAGTCCACATACTGGGCAGACTGAGCCGAGTTCCTCCTCTCCGTGAACAACAACAGATGAGATAGTCATCGGAGACAGGAAAGCACATTCATCTTGCCACCCAGCAGCTCCATCCCGTCCCCACAAACCCTGATGCTAAAGAAAATCATGTGGCTGTAATGAGATATCCTATAGATTTTTTAATGAAACACAATATTGCCTTCTCTTGCCCCTGGTTTTTTCACTATCACACTCACTCACACAAACACATACACACACGCGCAGGACAGAAATCAATATAATCCAGTATGCCTTGGAAAGTCAAACACCCAGCAATTTATCTGCATTGGATTTCAAAGTCTGGATCTTTGCCTTTTTCGTCCTTCACTGCTGTCACTGTGTTT